>VMDO01002997.1:125968-153608 GCA_007922755.1 Pedetes capensis
CACCTATAGCCACCTTATTTTCGACAAAGGAGCAAAGCAAGTAAACTGGAAAAAGGACAGCCTCTTCAACAAATGGTGCTGGGAAACATGGTCATCCACATGCAGAAAAATGAAAGTGGATCCACATCTCTCAATATACACGAGAGTTAACTCAAAATGGATAAAAGATCTCAACATAAAACCAGAAACTTTAAAACTTTTAGAAGGCAAGATAGGCAATACACTCCATCATATAGGCATTGGAAAAGATTTCCTTAATAGGACCCCAATTGCTCAAGAAATTGCAACAAGAATAGATAAATGGGACCACATGAAATTAAGAAGCTTCTGCACAGCAAAAGAAACAATTAACAGAGTCAAGGAAACCTTCACAGAATGGGAAAAAATCTTTGCATTTTATACATCAGATAAAGGTCTAATTACTAGAATTTATAAAGAATTCAAGAAAAAACTCCCCAAAAAACAATCCAATACACAAATGGGCAAAGGAACTGAGTAGACAGTTCTCAAATGAAGAGGTCCATAAAGCCATGAAACACACGAAAAAGTGCTCAATATCCCTAGCCATTAGGTAAATGCAAATCAAAACAATGCTGATATTTCACCTTACACCAGTAAGAATGGCCAAGATCAATAAAACAAACAACAAATGCTGGCGAGGTTGCGGGGAAAAGGGAACACTTTTACATTGTTGGTGGAGCTGTAAATTGCAATCACTATGGAAATCAATATGGAGGTACCTCAAAAAACTAAAAATAGATCTACCATATGACCCATCTATAACACTATTGGGAATTTACCCAAAGGGAGATGGGTCATCATACCACAGAGACACCTGCATCTCCATGTTCAATGCAGCGCTTTTCACAATAGCAAAGATATGGAATCAACCAAAGTGCCCTTCAACAGAAGAATGGATAAAAAGTCTATGGTATATATACACAATGGAATACTATTCAGCAATCAAGAAAAATGAAATAGGGTCATTCGCAGCAAAATGGATGGAATTAGAGAAAATTATTTTAAGTGAACAAACACAAGATCAGAAAGAGAAACAACACATGTTCTCACTCATATGTGGGAGCTGACTCAAAATTACAAGAAGGAAAAGTCCTACTCAAAGGTCAGATCATAATAAAAGGAGGGGAGGGAAGATATAAGAATGAGGTCAATATATATGTACTAGAAATCACATGTAATTGTTCTAACAAGATGGAAACAAAGACCACTACAGGAAAAGTTTCTATCTTAAACAGAAATGGAACCCAAGGACTTATAGAAAAATACTACATAGTAAAAGATAGAGAAAACTTGGATGGGAAACTTAGATGGGAAGGGGGGGGAAACATGGAGGAGGGTGAGGGGTAACCTATATGAATAATGTTTATCAAATTGCATATATGAAAATTGTCACAATGAAAAGCATGTCAAAATGAATCACATTATGAGGTACATTAAAAATTTCTAATAAAAAATTATTGTGTCTGGAAAAATGTGCTCCTTTATCATCAAGACGGTTTGTTTTATGAAATTAGGTGTTCCTATATTTGGTGAAGGGCTGGGATTTAGCTCAGTTGGTAGAGCGCTGCTCTGCAGTCTGTGAGGTCCCAAGTTCGATTCCCAGCCCCACAAAATGGGAGAAGGACATGGCAACCCACTCCCAAGGCAATCCTGAAAACAGTCAGCCATTGAAAACCCTATGAGGGTAGCTATGAGTCAGACACGACTTGACGGCACCTAACAACAACAACATATTTGGTGAAATATATGAAGTAACATTGTATCTTCCTGGTTGACCATTTGTTTTACTAATATGTAGTGACCATCTTTGTCTCTTCTGATCAGATGGGATTCAAGTCTAAATTTTCAGAAATTCATATCATTACCCCTGCTTTTTTATTTGTTTCCACATGCTTGGTGCATCATTTTCCAGCCTTTAATTTTCTGAATTTTTATGGTCTTTATGGATGAGACTAGTCTCTTGAATTGAGACTAGTCAAGAGACTATTCTCTTGAAGGTTTTTGTTTTTCAATCCAGTTGGCCAGTTGGTACCTTTTAAATGGTGAGTTAAAACCATTTATATTTAGAGTAATTATTGAGAGGAACTTAGTGTTTTGCATCATTTTTATGTTTAGTTCTCTTCTTTGGTTTATACTTTGCTTATTGTGTTCATGAATTTGTCTCACGGCTTTTATTCATTCCTTTGGTCTTGCATTTGGGCTTGCTTTGTTTCTTCTGAATGTAGTATTTCTTTAAGAATCCTCTGCAGTGCTGGTTTGGTGGTCATGAATCGTTTAAACTTGTCAATATAATGAAATGTCTTCAACTCTTCATCTATTTTAAAGGATATTTTTGCTGGGTAAAGTAATCTTGGTTGGGAGTTATTTTTCAGGACTAGGATGATGTCTTACCATGACTTTCTTGCCTTTAGAGTTTTTGAGACATTACCTGTTATTCTGATGAGCTTGCCTTTGTGAATTGGAGTTTCTCTCTTGCAGCCTTTAAAATAGCTTTTGTGTTCTTTAGATTTATCATTCCACTTATAATGTGTCATGGAGGGGATCTGTTCTTGTTTACTCTATTTGGAGGTCTGGATACTTCTGTGGCTTGGGTGTATACTTCTTCCCTTAGTTTGGGGAAATTTTCAGCTATTATTTCATAGAAAAGATTTCCTATGTCCCTAATATTAGTTTCATCAACTTTGTGAACCCCTTGAATTCACAGGTTGCCTCTCTTCATTATTTATTGAAAGTACTGATCATAATGCCTCATCTCTCTATCATTCCTGGCATCTGAATAGATAAGTTCTTCAACTTTTTTTTTCAGTATCAGAAATCATGCTATGGCTTCATTCACTCTGGATATGAAAGATTTATTGACATTTCAAGTTTGTTTACTGTGTTTGGTAACTCCAAAATTTCTATTTTATTTTTCTTTGGGATCTCAATTTCTTTGCTGGATTTTTCTTCTGAGTTAGATACTTTTTGTCCAATGTTTCACTTGCTCTCATCTTTTTGGTTATGCTGCCTTTGAGGTCTTTCAACATACATATCAGCAGACTTCTAAATTCCTTTTCTGGCATACCTAAGATTTGGATTACTTTTAAATCAACTATTGAAGGATTTTGGTCATTCACATCACCCTCTTCAACCTGGTTTTTTGTGGGTCGCCTCTCCTCATGGCTGAGACTGGGCTAGTTCTTCTTCTCCAACAGTGATTGGGATCCCACATTGGCAGAATGGCAAGTGCGACAGAGTCAAAGATGGCCTTGGGATGCCTTTAGATGATATTTTATTTTACAGCTCCTGTAAAGAAATAAGTGCTACAGCTCTTACAGTCATCAAGCCCACCCTTCAGGATGGTGGAAGTGCCATGGCTCCAGCTTTCATGGTGGTCCAGGGGCCCTCCAGATGTCCTCCATGAAGGCTGACTTCTTTTCCACTGCTGGTCTCCGATGATCTCCATCTTGGTCCGGCCTTGGGGTGGCCTCTGTGATGGCAGGCAGTCTTCTCTCTTGATCTGGTGATGGTGTGGCCCATCTGTGGTGGAGTGGCAGAACCACAGAGTGGCAAGCAAGCTCTGCTTATATAGTCTTTGGGTAACTGCCTTAATATGGCAATCAACCAATCAGGTGGTGGCACAAGGGACTGGGCACAACCAATTAGGGGTGACATTCCATTAAAGGGTGAGACCAGATGTCACTTTCTGGTCAATCAGGGGATAGTTTTTAGTGGCCATTCTGGGGGCAGGGTGAGGGTTGGGAGTAACCAACCAGGTGGCAGGGGGTCAAAAAGGGCAGGGGCCTTCTTGGCTCATTCAATGTAGGACAAGGGTCATTGGAGGCCATCTTACACTGGGGCATAGATTTCAGACCTCCAGGTGGGCTAGGTGGACTTTATTGCCATCATGCTTCCTCTCTATCCCCTGAGGCTATCCCATAATATTCCCTACAGTTTTCATGTTTCATGTGGTTTTAGGTTGAGCCTTTCCCATTGCTTGATCTGGATATTTTTGTCTATATTCCAAGGGTTTCCTTGGTATAATGTCTTCTTTTGGGATATTGATGTTTGATTTAAATTTCTGCTGCTAGAGTAATAGCTTCATACACTCTCACCTTTATAATTTTCATGAATCTTATTTGAGTCTATGTGTTCTTTAAGAAAATATCTATTCCTTATATATGTTTAGGTCAGTTGGTAGAGTGCTGTTCTGTGCTTTCTGAGGACCAAGGTTTGATCTTCAGCAATCTAAAAATGGAAGAATTATGTGGCAACCCATTCCCAATGCAACACTGAAATAATCAGTCATTGAAAACCCTATGAGATATATTCATACAAATTTTGGGCCAGGGTCTTGCTCAGTAGGTAGAGTTCTGCTCTGCACTCTCTGAGGACCAAGTTTCAATCCACAGCACTGTAAAAATGGGAGAAGGATATGGTAATCCACTCCCAAAGTAACTCTTAAACAATCAGCCATTGAAAATCCTATGAGGGTCTCTATGAGACTGAACTAAGTTAATGGCACCTAGCAACAACAACATATCTATATCTATATCTTCTACATGTATATCTATATCTATCCATCATCTATTTACCATCTTTATCTATCTATCTATCTATCTATCTATCTATCTATCTATCTATCTGTCATCTATATTGTTATGCAAAGTTTCCAGGAGGTCTAGCAAATGCAAGTGTAGTAGATGTCCTATTTTGGTTTTGATGAATAAATTTGGTAGATATTAATAGACTAGGATAACCTAAATAGACTAATGGATGAAAACTATGTTTAGTGAAGTTGGTGGAAAAGAGTACTGAAGTCTACAGAAGTAGTGGGAGAGATAAAGTGGTGTGGGATAAAACTAAGATATGAAAGGAAACAACCAATTGAGCATAGTCATAACATAATAGCCCCAAGATTGACAGTCAAGAGCCTACAGATATACAAATGGGATGAGGGGAAAAAAATGGAAGGAAAGGCTACTCCAACAACAGCTCTACTCGTATTCATTAATTCAGACTATGTGACAGTCAGTTCTTAATGATTCCTACTTGGTCTCTGCATGTTACCAAAGCGCTGTTCCAGCACTTGCTTCCCTCCTTCATTGCAGTTCAGTTCTCAGAGAGGGCATGTGCCCTCCAAATCCCTCCACCTGGTCATGAGGCAATCCAGTTCTGCTCTCTCTGACCCGCAAACTGGCAGGATAACTACCGGTACCCAGGTGGAGCACCCTCATTGGCCACTCCTTCTGGTGTTGCACACTGCCAAAGCTCATACACAAGTGTTCTCCAGGATAATTATAGCCTAAAGAGCTGTGACGGTGTTGTATGCAGCCCTTGCTGTGGATTTTTAGGTTTCACTATGCAGCACAGGCAGAGACAGTTCCTCAGGCTCTTTCTGAGTCCACTGTACAGTGCCCTAGCAGAAGATAAGCCTCCTGGGTGTTTTAGGTTGTTGGAATTTTCTCTGTAGCACCCAATTTCTCAGCACTTTTGACAGCTTGTCTCAAGCCACTCTATGGCTACCAGGAGATTCTCTGTGCTGCAATGCATGCACTCTCCACCCTCTTTTCAGGGTAGCCTGTGGCTAGACTCGGGGTTTGTTTACTTAAATGGGCAATGCCCCTGTACCTTATGGCTATGGCTCCTTAATTGTCTGGTCTGTTGAGTGGGGGAGATGGCTTCACTTTGTCTCACTATAGCCACTTACTCTGAGTGGCTCCTCTTACACAGGCTTTAGCTGTGTGTTCCTGCAGCCTTCATTCAGAGGTTAGCCTCAGATTTTCACTGGTCTGATCTGCCTTTTGGGAGCTCCCAATTGCCAGCATGGGTGCCTATATTTTCCCATTGAGACAGGATCTGCCACACCTCCAGTCTTGTTCCCCAAACTACCTTTATCTCAGATAACTAACTAACTCAGATAACTCAGATAACTAACCTTTATCTCAGATAAAGCAGTCTGATCCAGGAATTAACTCCTGATTCTTTATGATGGAGCTTTTATTTCATATGTATTCAGCTCCATGCCCCAGCAACTCCAAGTGAACAGAGGTTTGTCCCACACTCACTGGTGCTTGCTCAGGGTGGGTTCCTCTGAAGTAGTACCGCACTGGTTCCACTTCTTCACAGTAGTTAAATTTTCTGCTTTTAATATGGCATCATAGTTTAGTCTTTTTTCCACTGGATACAACTGCTCTCTAGTATTTTGTTGTTCTCAGCAGAGAACTTTGTGACTCATTCCTAACTTTTTTCTTCCCTGGTCAAAACATGGCTGCCTTCAATGTGCTATCTTAACCAGATCTCCCAAATATTTCAATTGTTGTTGTTGTTCGGTGCCATCGAGTTGGTCTCTTACTCATAGCGACTCTACACACAACAGGTGAAACAATATGTCAGTGCTTCTCTGCTGTTCATAGGGTTTTCAATGGCGGATTGGTTTTTGGGAGTGGGTTGCCAGGTCTCCCAAGCCTACAGCACCTGGTGTTCCCAGATGGTCTCCCATCCAAGTACTAACCAGGCCCAACCCTGCTTAGCTTCTGAGATCTGATGGGATTGGATGCCACAGGGCTACAGCTGCAGATAAATATTTCAGTAGAAACACTGAATGTTGAATAATTAAAGATCCAACCTGAAAAGATCATTAAACTGAATTAAAAACCAAATACAAATCAGACATGTTGACACATGCCTGTAATCCCAGCTCTTGGGAGGCTGAGGCAGGAGGATTGGTGCAAGTTCAAGGTCAGCCTGATCTATGTAGTGAGTTCCAGGATGGCCTTAGGTACATAGTGACACCCTGTCTCAAAAAAACAAAACAAAACAAAACAAACAAAAAAGAAAAACAAAATAAAACAAAACAAAAAATGTCCACCAAATAGAATTTTTCTTAAAATCAAGCAAAAAAATAATTTACAGAATATTATTATAGGTGAAGGATAACTTCAATTCACCAATTAATGACTAAAGATTTTATACACAAACTCTCAAAATATATAAAGGCAATAATTGACAGAACTCTATATCTCCATAGTAGGATATTTCTTTCTTCTTTTCTTTCCTTTTTCTTTTCTTTCCTTCCTTTTTGTTTTTGTTTTGTTTTGAGACAGAATCTCATTAAGTTGCACAGGTTGCCTCTGACCTTGAACTTGTGATCCATCTGCCTCAGCTTCCTCAGTTGCACCACGGCAGTGAGATATTTCTAGCAAAATATTTAGTAGTAGATAGTACAAGCAAATGGGGCTGGGATTTGGCTCAGTTGGTAGAGCGCTGCGCTGCAGTCTCTTAGGTCCCGAGTTCAATTCCCAGCACGGCAAAAATGGGAGAAGGGCCTGGCAATCCACTCCCAAGGCACTCCCGAAACAGTCAGCCACTGAAAACCCTATGAGGGTCGCTATGAGTTGGATACTGACTCGATGGCACCTAACAACAACAACAAGTACAAGCAAATATAAGACCAAAACAGCAAAACCAGAGAAGATTTAGTAAACATAACAAAAAAACCTATGTGGTACTGAATTCGAAGAACAGATTTTTTATATTACAAACACACATTGTATTGGTTTCCTATTGCTACTGTAGCAAATCATCACAAATTTAGTGATTTAAAACAACATAAATTTATTCTCTGACAGTTCTGGTTTCCAGGTGTACAAAGTGACACTTAATATGCAGAAGTTGAATCAACTGTCTAGTTTCTTATGCAAGCTGTAATGGAGAACCTATTCCTTGCCTCTTTCAGCTTCTACGGAGTGTGGCATTTCTTGACTCCTGGCCATGTCATTCAAAACTCTGATGTTATTGTCCTATGCTTTTATCCTCTCCATGGTCAAATATTCCCCTCTATTGCTCTTGTGATTTACATTACATTCACATGGATAATCCAAAATAACTTCCTCAATTCATGATTCTTAACTTATCATACATGAAAAGTCCCTTTTGTCATGTAAAACAACATATCCAGAGGTTACTGGCATTTGGACATCAACATCTTGGGCATGGGCATAAATAAACATTTACCAAATTTGATCATGTACAATTGGTTATAAATCACAGCTCAAAAAAATCAAAGGATTAAAATCATATAGAATATTCTTTTACCACAATGTAAATTTTATAGAAATCAATAACAAAAAGACAACAAGAAAAATCTCTCTGCATGTGTGAGGGAGCTGAGGTTTAGCTCAGTTGGTAGAGTGCTGCTCTGTACTCTCTGAAGCCCTAAGTTCAATCCCCACCAACACAAAAGTGGGAAAAGGATGTGGCAGCCCACTCCTGAAATAGTCAGCCATTGAAAACCCTATGAATAGCAAGGAAGCACTGCTGGGGAGTGCCTAGTTCCACTGTACATAGGGTTGCTATGAGTCAGACCTAACTCAACAGCCCCTAATAACAACATATGTTTGATGCTAAGACATATACTTTTAAGAGAAATAATGTCAATTAGAAAATATTCAAACTGAAATTCAAAGAAAATGCTATTAAGAAATAGTGGCTGAAAATATTCAGAAAAGATAAAATACATGAGATATGGCTAAAAAGTGCTAGAATGAGGTTTTCTTTCTAAATTAATTTATTAAAAGAGAAAAAAATTGAATATTAAGGAACTGAGCATTCACTTCAGGAAGTTAAAACAGTATAGTAAAATAACCTGAAAGAAGTAGAACAAAACACTTGAGCTTATGCCTGTGTTTTCTATTCTGTTCCATTTGTTGATGTGTCTATTTTTATGACAATATTTTGTTCTGATTTTAATAACTTTACACTATAGAGAGAATGGTGCCTGCAGGGTTGTTTTTTTGTTTTGTTTTGTTTTGTTTTTTTGGTGTGTGTGTGTGTGTGTGTGTGTGTGTGTGTGTGTGTGTGTGTGCTTTGCTTGATTGTTTTGGCTCTCTGATATCTTTACTAATTCCCTATAAATTTTGGAATTTTTCTATTTAATAAATTGCATTGAATTTGCAGACCATTTCAGATGGTATAGACATTTTGTCACTATTAATTCTAATTAATGAAGAAAGAATATCATTAATTCGTGTCATCTTTAACTTTTCAACAATGCTTTATAGTTTTAAGTGTAAAATTTATTCCCAAGTATTTGTTTTATGGTATTGTATATGGAATTATTTTCTTAGTTTCTTTTTCAGGTTATATGCTACTGATTTTTGCATGTTGACCTAGTAAACTGAAATTTTACTGAGTTTATCTGTTCTAATTTTTTTGGTGAAGTAAATAGGGTTTTCTATTTATAAGATGTCAATAGACAATTTCATTTCTTTCTTTCCTATATGGATAAGTTTCTTTTTCTTATGCTATTGCTCTGGTTAGTAAAGCAGTACAAGGTTGAACAGAAGTGGCAAGAGTGAATATCTTTGCCTTATTCCTAACCTTAGAGAAAAAGCTCTCAATTATCATTGTTCAGTACGATATTGGTGCTGGATTTGTCACATATGAATGTTATTGTGTTGAAGTACATTTTTTCTATTCTATTTTTGATAATTTAAAGCATGAATAGATGTTTAATTTTGTCAAGTGCTTCTTAAGCATTTATTGAGATGATTGTATAGGATTTTGTCCTTGTTTGTAGGGTATGGCATTTATTGATTTGCATATGTTGAGACATCCTTGCATACCTGGTTAAATCTCACTTGCTTACAGTGAATGATCTTTTAAATGCACTATTTAACTCAGTTTGTTAGTATTTAGTTAAGTATCTTTTGGGGAAAAGATTTATTAACAACCTACATTAAACAGATGATACAACTATGCTTGCTGAAAGTGAAGAAGATTTGAAACATTTACTGATTGAGATCAAAGGACACAGCCTTCAGTATGGATCATTCCTCAATACCAACAAAGCAAAAATCCTTACAACTGGGTCAGTATGCAACTTTATGATAAATGGACAAAAGATTGAGGTTGTCCAAGATTTGCTTTCCTTGGTTCTGTAATCAACACTTGTGGTAGTAGCAGTCAAGAAATCAAAAGATGCATTGCTTTGGGAAAAGTTGTTGCAAATGATCTCTTTAAAGTGCTGAAAAGTAAAGATGTCATACTGAAGACGAAGGTGAGGCTGACTCATGCCATGGTCTTTTCAGTTGCATCACATGGTTGTGATAGTTGGACATTGAATAAGGGAGACAGGAGAAGAACTGATGCTTTTGAATTCTGATGCTGGAGATGAATATTGAATATACCACAGACTGCCAAAAGAAACAACAGATTTGTCCTAGAAGAAGTACAACCAGAGTACTCCTTGGAAGCCAGGATGGCTAGACTGCATCTTACATATTTTGGACATGTAGTCGGGAGAGATCAATCCCTAGAGAAGGCTATCATGTTTGGACGAGTGGCAGGTCAACAAATAAAAGGAAAACACTGAACTGGATGGATTGACACAGTGTCGGCAACAATGGGCTTAAACATTAAATATAATGTGCCTGACACAGAATCAAGGAGTGTTTCATTCTGTTGTACATAGGGTCACTATCAGTTAGACCTGACTTGATGGCACCTAACACCACCACAACAATCTTTTCTTGTAATTCCCTTGTTTGACTTTGGATAAGGGTAATGTTGGCCTTATCAAATGAGTATGAAAGTATTCTCTCTTCTTCAATTTTATGGAAGAGTTGAAGATTAATATTAATTTTTGCAATGTTAGGTAGAATTTAGTAGTGAAGTCACCATGTCCTGAGCTTTTCTTTGATGAGAGTTTTTATATTACTGATTCAATTTCTTTACTTGTCAGTGGTCTGTTCAGGTTTTCTGTTTATTCCAATTCTGTCTTGATAAGTTGTATGTTTCTAGGAATTTGACCATTTCTAGATACCCAATTTTTTAGCTTGTAGTTCATGGTATTCATTTATGATCCTTTATGTTTTTCTGGTAATAGTTATCATGTGTCTCTTTCATTTATGATTTTATTTGAGTCTTCCTTTTTATTTTGTTAGTCTAAAGTGTTGATTTTTAAATATTTTTAAAAATTTCTAGTTATATTGATATTTTCTATTATTTTTCTAGACTCTGTACTATTTATTTCTTCTCTAACCTTTGTTATTTCTTTCCTTTTCCTAAGTATAGGCTTAGTTTGTTCATTCTTTTTAGTTCTTTAAGGAGTAAAGTTCAATTGTTTATTTGAGACCATTCTACTCTTTGATGAAGTTAATTATTGCTGCAAATCTTCCCCTTGGAGCTCCTTTTGCTGAATCCCATAACTTTTTGTACATTTTGTTTTCATTCTGTTTGTCTCAAGGACTTACAGTCAATTCATTTCTGATAAAAGTGCCATGAACTCACAAAGCAGAAAGGCTGTTCTCTTCAATAATTGTGTGAGAAATACTGTATATCCACATGAAGAAGGATGAACTTGTATACACCATATGACAAACAAACTCAAAATGGAAAAATGACAAATATAATACCCTAAAAACTGTAAAGCTACTTAGAAGAAAACACAGAAAAAAACTTTAATGACAATGATTAAGGCAATGACTTCTTGGATAGGACTCCAAATGCACACATAACAAAAGGAAATTAGATAAATGAGATTTCAGGAAACTAAAAGGAAACATTAAAAGCAAAGAGATAACAAATGAATTGGTGATAATACTTGCAAGTCATACATCTGCTAAAGAGTTAATATCCAAAATATATAAGGAACCCCAAATAACTCAATAGCTAGAAAAAATAACCCAATTAAAAATATGAATGGCAAAAAATACATGAAAGAATACTTAATGTCTATAATCATCAGCTAAATGCAAGTTATAACCACAATGAGATATCACCTCATTCCTGTCAGAATGGCTATGATATAAAGAAATTAGTGACAAAAAATTGGCAGGGATGTAGAGAAAAGTGAACTCTATATCCTTTTGGTGAGAATGTAAGTTAGTACATCCATTTAGGAGAATAGAATAGAGGATTCTAAAAAAAATAAAACCTGAGAATAGAACTATCATATGATCCAGCTATATAATTTTGTATTTACAATTTGTCCCTTTTCTTTTTGAAAAGGAGATTCAATAACAGATTCCTAAAACACTAAACAAAATAAAATTATGGTGAATAAGTCTAAGACAACATATTAAATTTTGTTGAACTGGAAAAGACTTACGAAATTATTTACCTGAAATGTTTCAAACAGTGAACATGAATAGTTCAATAATCATTTATACAATTGAATCATTGGCCAAAAGTATTTTTATAGAAAATATAGGCCTATATAGGCCCACTGGTGAGTTCTACCAATATGTAAGTAAAAATTATTCTAATCTTATTTAAAAACCTCTACAGTATAAAAAAATAGAATATTCCTCAGGCTTATCTTGATATCAATATCAACAAGAACAATATGAGAGAAAAATTATGCCATTCTCCCTTTTGAACATAGATGAAAATCTCTTAAATGAAATATTTGGCAGAATTCATCCTGGAATAATAGATAAAACATCGTGACCAAGTTAAATTCATTTTGGAAATGCATTAGGAAGTCAATGTAATTCATCATATTAATCAAATAAAAGAGAAAAACATAGCACACCAATAGATGTGGGGAAGAAAAGCATTTGCTAAAATGTTAACAATCACTAATTATTAAAATAAGCAAACATGTTAATGAACTGGTAATAGAAGGGAACTTTCTTAGTCTACTGTGATGATTAATTTTATATAACAACATAGGTAGGCCATGGTACTCAGATATTTGGTCAAACACTATTGTAAACATTACTGTGATGGTGTGTTTGGTATGGCACTAAGATTTACATCAGTACTTTGGAGTAAAGCTGATTTTCTTAAAGGATGTTAGTGCTATAAGTTGGATATAGTTTGCTCCTGAAGGCTCATTTGCTGGAGGGTTGGTTCCCCCACATAATAATATTGAAAGATAGTAGAAGTTTTGAGGTAAGTCTAATTGGAGATAATTAGGTCATGAGGGCTCCATCTTTAATGCCTGGTTCTTGGAACTGGGTTAGGTTTAGTGGGAATGGATTATTTACTGTAACAGCAGGTCATTATAAAAACATTTTGGCTTTCTTGGCTCACTTTCTTGCTTCCTCTTGGTCCATCTGATATCTGTGTGTCTCCTCACATCAACACACACACAAACCCTTTTGTTTCTGTTTCTTTAGAAACCCCTGACTAACATACTTTTTAAAAGAGTACATATTTACAGAAAAAAAAAACAAATTCCTTTATGTTAAAATGCTGAAAAATGTCTCTGATATTGAGAATGGAATAATTTTTAGTATTGTATTAGATATACTAGTACAAGAAAATGCAGCAATGAAAAGAAATTAGACAAAAGAATGAAAAGGAAAAAACAGAACTACCATTACACACACACATATGTGATTGCACATGTAGGTAGTACAAAACTACAGATAAACTATTAGAATTAACAAGAGAATTTAAAAAGGTTTCTGGATATACAGTCAATATACAAAAATCAATTGCATTTTGGTATACCAAAACCAACCATGTGGAAAGTAAAATTAAAATCAGATTATAAAATGTTTTTAAATCAAATAAATCAAAGAACAAATTATAGGTATAGAATTATATGGATAAATACACAAAATTCTTTTGAGAGAAATTAGATGTAAACAAATGGATAGCCCATGTCATGATTTGAAAATAATCTTTAAAATATCAATTAACTTAAATTGATTCATAGATTAAATATTATACTTAAAAGTACAATATTATTTGTTGTGTAAGTCAACTGCTAACAATGATTCTAAAATTTATATACAAATTCCAAGAACTGAAAGCAGACAAGATACTCTTGGGGAAATGTAAAGTAAGGAAACTGATGTATCAAATACAAAGACAGTACAGCCTGAGATAATCAAGGAAATCCAATATTGTCATTAGGATAGGTAAACCAATAGAATAAAATATATAGAAAAAAAGTCATGCATGTATGAAAATTTGCCATATGACAAATGTGGCACCAAAAAACACTAGAGAAATGATGAATTTCTCAGTATGTGGTTCTGGGACATTTGAGTACCTATATGGAAATAAATTCCTACTTTTCTGTCAGTTTGCTATAACTGTGAGGGCTTGTGTATTTCTGTGATGCTAAAAACTATGCCACCAGTATTGCAGATACCAACAGGATCACCTATGGTAGACAGATTTTAGCTAAGCTTCTAGGCTACGACAGACTAGGGAGAAAGACATTGCAGCCCACTCACAAAGCAATTAGCCACTGAAAACACTATAAATAGCAAAGAAACACTATCAAATGTACAGCCAGAAAATGAGGCCCTCAGATTGGAAGGCACTCAAAAGACGACTGGGGAAAAATTGCCTTCCAAAGTAGAGTTATCTTAATGATGAGAATAGAATAAAGCCCCAGACATCTCCATTTGCTGATGTTTCATGACCCAAAATGAGAAGAAACAACTGTAAACATCCATTAGTAATTGGAATGTGAAATATGTGTAGTATTAATCTAGGAAAATTAGAAATCATCAAGTGAAATGGAGTACATAAACAACATTCTAGGCATCAGTGAGCTAAAATGGACTGGTATTGGCCATTTTGAAGCAGATAATCACATGTTCTACTATGCCATGAATGACAACTTGAAGAGAAATAGGGTTACATTCATCATCAAAAAAGACATCTCAGGGTCTGTCTTGAAGCACAATGCTGTCATTTATAAAATAATATCAATACATCTACAAAGAAAGTGAGTTAATACGACTGCTATTCATATTTGCACACCTATCTCTAAGGCCATAAGTGAAGAAGTGGAAGATATATATCAGTTTATTGTTGTTAGGTGCTGTCCAGTCAGGTGTGACTCATAGTGACCCTATGTACAACAGAAAAAAAAATACTACTCAATGCTGTGCCATACCCAGCACTATTTTCAGTGCTTCTATGCTATCCATAGGGTACTTGATGCCCCATATTTTGAGAGTGAGATGCTGGGTCCTTCTCCCAAGCCTACAACACACACTCAGTGTTCCCAAGTGGACTCCCATCCAAGTACTAACTAGGCCTGACCCTGCTTACCTTCTGAGATCTGATGAGATCAGATGCCATGGTGGTATGGCTGCAGGCTTTTACCAGTTTCTGCAGTCTGGAGTTGATCCAACATGCAATCAGGATACACTGACAATTATTGATGATTGGAATGGAAAAGTCAGAAACAAAGAAGACTCAGTATTTAGAAAACATAGTCATGGTGACAGAAATGATGCTGGAAATCACATGATAGAATTTTTTCAGACTAACAACTTTTTTATTGTAAACACTTTTCCACTAACATAAATGGCAACTATACACATGGAATTCACCAGATGGAATACACAGGAACTAAACTGACTACATTTGTGGAAAAGACCATGGAACAGCTCAATATCAGAAGTCAGAACATGAGCAAGTGCTGATTGTGGATCAGACCATGAACTGCTCATATGCAGGTTCAAACTGAAACTGAAGAAAATTAGAACAAATGCAAGTGTATGACCTTGAGTGTACCCCACCTGAGTTCAGAGACCATCTCAAGAACAGATTTGATAAGCTGGGTGTGGTGGTGCATGCCTGTAATCCCAGCAGCTGGGGAGGCAGAGGCAGGTGGATCACAAGTTTGAGACCAGAGGCAATCTATGTAATTTAGGGAGACCCTATCTCAAAAAGTAAAAAAAATGGGATGGGCATGCAGCTCAGTGGTACAGCACTTGAAAACCATGCAAGCACAAGGCCCTGGGTTCAACTACTGTATCTCTCTCTCTCTCTCTCTCTCTCTCTCTCTCTCTTTGTCTCTCTCTCTCTCACACACACATACAAAAAAAAAAAAAAACCAAAAACAGATTTGATGCAGTTAGACACTACTTACTGAAGACAAGTTGTGGCATGACATCAAAGACCTTCGTGAGGGGGGAAAAGACCAAATTATATGTCAAAAGAAATTCTGAAACTTGTCCTTGAATGTCTACCAGCCAAAGTAAAATGAATATATGACAAAGTTAAAGAACTAAACAGAAGATCTCAAAGAGCAGCTCAACAAGACAAAATCAAATGTTGTGACATGTGCAAAGAGCTTGAGATAGAAAACCAAAAGGGAAGAGTATGCTCTATATTTCTCAAGCTTAAATAATTGAAGAAAACATTCAAGACTTTTGGGGCAATAGTGAAGGATTATACAGAAAGAATATTAAACAACACGGGGAACATCAAAGAAGATGGAAGGAATACACAGAGTCAATAAAAAAAAGACTCTGAACTAGGTGGATACAGTGTCTGCAATAATGGGCTCAAACAGAAATGATCATGTGCATGGCTCAGTGTCAGAGAGTGTTTTGTTCTGTTGTTCATAGGGTCACTATGAGTCAGACCTGACTTAATGCCACCTAACAACAACAACATGGAAATAAATCATATTCTTAAAAAATCAATTCCAGGTGAAATAAATGCCTAATTGAAAAAGGGAAATCCATTACATTGTTAAAAGGTAATATTGGAGAATTTCTTCATGATCTGGGGCTAAGTATGAACTTTTCAAAAACATGATTCACTAAGCCAAAAAGGGAAAGGTGGATGCATCTGATTATATCCTACGTAACAAAAATATTCCCAAGTACTTAAAAGACAAATGACAGAGGAGGCTAAAATATCAGTATTGTATATAATCAACAAAGAGCTCATATTCAGAAAACACAAATAATTCTCAGCAATGAATAAGAAAAATATAGCCAATACATAGAAAATGGGTAAAAGACTTGTCTTTCCTCACAAAGGAGGAAATTCAAATAGCCAGTAAATATAGGATAAATTACTAAAACTCATTAAGAATCAGGGAAATAAGATACAATTGTATACATATAATTTGGCTAAAGAAATAAGTAAATAAATAAAAGAACTGACTAGTTCCTATATTGAATGGAATGTGTAATACTTGGAATTCTAATATTCTGCTAAGTATAAAAAATAGCATCTTTGCACAAAAGTGTCATGATGTATCATGCAGGGATTCCATTCTTAGCTAAGTATCCCACAGTAATATATACTTATGTGTATAAGGTGTTAATATTTTTAAAGCTGATGTAGAGGTGCATACCTGTAATTCAATCATTCAGGATACTGAAGCAGGAGGAGTACAAGCTCAAGGTTAGCATGGCATAGATAGTGAGAAGCTGCCTGAAAAAAATTGTTTTTTTAAAATTTTAATTAGCATAAAATATAATGAATTTTATTTTGACATTTTCATAAATTATACTGTGTACTTTGCTCTTATTCAACCCTGCTTTTCTCCCACTTGTTGCTCCTTCCCTCATCATGCTATCCCATTCCCCCTCCAAATAGTCCTCTTTTTACTTTCAAGTTTCATACATACCATATGTATTTTATTTCTTTTTCAAAACTACATTGAGATTCCATCTTACCCTAGTCAGAATGGCTAGCATCACCAAAATAAACAACAAATGCTCACAAGGACGCAGAGAAAAAGGAATCCTTATACATTGCTGGTGGGAATGTAAATTAGTACAGCCATTTATGGAAATAAGTATGGAGATTCTTCAGAAAAATAAAAGAACTATCATATGATCCAGCTATACTACTCCTAGGTATATACTTAAAGGAATCTAAGTCAATATACCATAGAAACACCAGAACTTCCATGTTTATCACAGCACTGTTCACAATAGCCAAGATTTAGAATCAACCTATATGCCCATCAACAGATAAATTAATAAAGAAAATGCAGTATATATATATATATATATATATATATATATATGCAATGGAAATTTATCCAGTTGTAAAGAACAAAATTATAAGAAAATGGATAGATGAGGAGATTGTCATGTTAAATGAGGTGAGTCAGACTCAGACAGATATTGCACAGTCTCATATGCAGAATCTAGACTTCAATTTTTATATGAATAAAAACAATGCCTAAAAAAGTTAATACAGAGAAAAGCTCTGAAGTCAACTGTAAAATGGATACATTCATACAATGAATTAATAAATAAATCTTTAAACATAATATTGAATTAAAAACACAGGGGCTGGCCAGGCATGGTGGCACACACCTGTAATCTGAGTGACTTAGGAGGTAGAGGCAGGATGATCACAATTTCAAAGCCAAAGGCAGCCTGCTTAACTGAGACAGTCCCAAAAAATAAAAAATTGTGTGAGGATGCATCCCAGTGATACAGCACCTTCAAGGCATGTGAAAGGTCCTAGGTTTAACCTCTACTACCACAAAAAAGAGAGCAAAAACAACAACAACAACAAAAAGCAGTAGGACTTCCAGTTAAGATGGCTGAATGAATGCAGCCTCATTGTGACCCACATAACAAGAGACAGGATTGACATTTTGTGGACTCTGTGCTGAGGACTCCAGGAGAGATGTGGAAACTACAGGACAGTGGGTTGTTTGGCCACAGCAACAAAGAAGTAGAGAATTCACCCATCATAAAGAGATGAGTAGGATAAGCCTCAGCCACATGTCACATCAGAGAAAGAATCCTCCAACCCAGAAGAGATTAAAATAGTACAAGGCTGAGTGGTCTCCTGGACCAAAGGAGAATGAAGACTCTTTGATGGACCATGTCCACTGACCTTAGTGCATACAGAGGAGTTGGGATGCTGTACCCATGCTAGATGAGTTGCACCATAAAGAAGCATGGGCCAGATCTCTAGGCAGACCAAATACAGCAGCAGTTTATGAATGCCTATGCTGATGGCATAACAGTGAGTATACTCCACTGAGCTGGAAAGCTGTAGCACTCTCTAAGAGTGGTCCTGTGTCTGGATGCAAAACAGGGAAAATAGTTGAAAGGACTGCCTGCTAGGGGAAGATGCAGCATCTGTGACATCCACCAGAGTGGCAGATAGAACAGGAGTAGAGTATAACTGGCACTGTTAGGAAGCAGATAAGGTATGATCTCTGCACCATTGAAGAAGGTGCAGGGAAACTAATGAGATGAAATGTGCTCTTTCTCTGTGAACTGGACTTGCTCAGCACTGTGGCTAAGAAGGCTAACCCCAAGAAAGAAGACAAAGGCATATATGAACCAGGGGAAAGGAAGGCCATGCCTGCAGTGTGTAAGACTACTCTAGCTGGGCATTCTCAGCTACTATGGATTCCACTGGAAGGCAGTGGGTAAGTGGGACTTCCTGGGAAGGCCCTGGAAAAAACACTTGTAGACTCCTAGAAAAGACTGATGAATACAGTGCTGTGTGCTGGGTTTTTGTTTATTTGGTTTTGTTTATTTTGTTTTTCTTTTGTTCATTTTAGTCTGTTTTGTGGGTTTTTAAAATTTATTTTGTTGCTGTTGTTTTCCTTCTTTCCCTCTCTTCAAATTTTATCCCCCTCAACCCTTTTCATTTGTCAAATCCTCAACTATTTTCCATTTAGTTCATTCTTAGTTATTTCACAGTGATACTTTCAATACTTCCCAAATGTATGGGTTAACAAAAGAGGATGGGGGAGGAAAAGAGAAAAAAGAAAACCCCCATGCAGACATTGCTTTTACTTCCTATAATTTGTATATAATCTTAAATACATTTTATACTATATATGATTTATTTTTGCCTGCCCTCTTCTTTCCCACTATCTGACACTTCTACACTCCTCCTCTTCTTACTCCTATCTAATCTAATCCAATTCTCTCCTTTCCTCCTCTCTCACTTCCCCATGACTTCCATCTTTTATGATTGATATCTCTTTACAAAATCAGTATCTATCCCCAAAACTTATTCATGCCCTCCCTACCAACACCTTTTCATAGGCAATTTTCTTAATATCTGGCCCAAAATTAGGTTAAATATGACTTTAATAGAAGTTATTACTATAGCATATGATTGTTTTTTCTACTCTGAGTGAAACTGGGGTCCAAAATATCAAAAGAAGGCTTTTCACCAAGAATAGACCCAAATCAATAAAGAAGAGATAACCATATCCAGAAATGGCTAGAAGCCAATTTGGAATCATAAAAATATGAAAAATCAATGCAAAGAGAATCCTCCTGATAACTATAACCCTTCAATAATGGAAAACATTACTGCTTGAAATGTCAAACAATTTAAAAACCTACTTATAAAAACCTACTTATAAAATGACCTCAAAGAAAACGCAAGTAAGCAAATGAATGTAATTGAGATATTTGGAAAAAAGTAACTTAGAACAAAAACTGAGCAAAGAATTGTAAATCTTGAAAAAACTCAGAAATGCTAGAATTGAAAAACACAATCAAATAAAAACTGAAGTAGAATGTAGCACAGACTGGATCAAGCAGAAGGCAAAATATCAGGAATAGAAGACAAAGTCAAGGAGCTAATTTACTCATATACAAAAAAGGAGGGAAAAATGAATGAATATCACCATAACTTTCAGGATATATAGGGCAAAATGAAGTGATGTAACCTAAGAATTTAGGTGTACAAGGAGAAGCCAAACTAAAACTAGAGGTGTATTAAACTAGTCAATGAAATAACGCCTGAAAACTTCCCAAACCTTTGGGAAGAAATAGACACCCAAACAACAGAGGCATCAAAAACTCTAAATACACTGAAGTAGAACACATCCTCTCTACAACACATTATCGTTGGAATGCTAAATCTCCAAAGCAAAGAAACAATTTTAAAGGCTACAAGAGAAAAGCATCAACTCACCTACAAAGGCAAACCCATCAGAATAATCTATACTTCTCAATGGTTACCCTAAAAACAAGGAAAACATGTTGTTGCTAGATGCCAGCAAGTTGGGCCCAAATAACAGTGACCCTGTGTACAACAGAACAAAACACTCCTTGACATTGTGCCATGCCCGGCACTATGTCAGTGCTTCTCTGTTACTCATAGGGTTTTCAATGGCTGATTGTTTTGGGGATTGCTTTGGGAGTGGACTGCCATGTCCTTCTACTATTTTTGTGGTGCTGGGGAACCCAAGGCTCCAGAGAGTAGCACTCTACCAGCTGAGCTAAACTCCAGTCATTTCAAGCCCTCAAAGTAAATAACTGCCAACCAAAAATACTTATCTAGCAAAATTATCCATTAAAATAGATGAAGAAATAAATACCTTCCCCCCCAAAAAAACCCCACAAATTCAAGCAATGCATGACCACCCAACTAGCATTGCAGAGGATGCTGAAGGAAATCATATGTACAGAAAAAGAAAGACAAAACCAAATGTGAGGCCACAGGATTGAATAAAATCTATAACAGGAACACTAGAACTAATGACTGGTAAGAAAGATGCAAAGACATCTAAGTTAATAAGCCAGCAAAACTCTAATATGAATAAGGGACAAGGTAAAGGTCAATCAACCCCTGACACAGTTAGAAAAATAACCAACAAAATACACAAAACAACAGATTCCTCTCAATAATAACCCTAAACACCAATGGCTTAACTCTTCTTTTAAGAGAGTGATATTACTCAGCTAGATTAGGAAATAATGTCCAATAATTTGCTGCCTTCAAGAAATACACCTCATTCAAAAAGATATATAGGCTGAAAATAAGAGGAGGGAAAATGATTTACCAAGCATGGGGAAGCCAAGAAAAAGCAGGAGTTGCTATACTGATATTTGACAAAGTAGACTTCAGCCCTTAATCAGAAAGGACAAAAAAGGTCACTACATATTAATTGTGGGAACAATCAACCAAAAATACATAATGATTGTAAATATCTGTATACTGAACACTGACATACCTAATTTCATAAAACAAACAATACTGGTCATTAAAGAACAAATAGGTCAAGCCAGGTATGGTGGTGCACACCTGCAATCCCAGCGGCTCAGGAGACGGAGACAGGAGAATCGCAAGTTTGAGACCAGAGGTGGTCTATGTAATTTAGTGAGACCCTGTCTCAAAAAGTAAACAAAATGGGCTGAGGGTGAAGTTCAGTGGTCCAGCACTTGCAGAGCATGCAAGTGCGAGGCCCTGGGTTCAACCCCCAGTACTAACTAAAAAAAAAAAAAAAAAAGAAAGAAAGAAAGAAAAAAGAACAAATAGGTCCAGATACAATAATTATGGCAGACTTCAATACCCCCTTCAATACCACTCTTATCAATAGATAGCTCATCAAAACTAAAAAGCAACAGAGATCATGGACTTGACACCACACACCAATTGGAATTAACAAATGTCTACAGAATATTGACCCCAAAAGATTCATAATACACATTTGTCTCACTGCCACATGGAACTTTTTCTAAATTAGATCATATTTTAGTTTAAAAAACTAGCTTCAACATGTACAAAAAAACCTGAAATCATTCCTTGTATCTTATCAGATCACAGTAGAATATAACTAGAATTCAAAAGCAAGAGAAGCTGTAAGAATGCTACAAATACATAGAAATTAAACAACACACTTTTGAGCAATTAATGGCTTATCAAATAAATCAGAAAGGAAATTTAAAAGTTCCTGTAATCAAATGAAAATGAAAACATAACCTACCAAAACCTTTAGGACATAGCAAAGGCAGTTCTACAAGGTAAATTCATAGCTATGATTGCATACATCAAAAAGATAAGGAAATCCTATATAAATAATGATACAACATATGACATTAGAAAAATAGCAGAAAATCAACCCAAAAACTAGCATTAAAAAAAGAATTAAGATCAAGGCAGAAATCAGCAAAATAGAAAACAAAAAACAAAAAAAAAAGAATCAATGAAACCAAGAGTTGGTTCCTTAAGAAGATAAACATGATCAACAAACCCTTAACCAAACTAAATAAAAATGAGAGATCACAATTAATAAAATTAGAGATGAAAAAGGGTTATAACAACAGACACCAATGAGATACAGAGGATTATTAGAGATTACATCAAGAATTTGTATACCAAAAAAAAAAAGAATTTGTATACCAAAAAAATGGAAGAAATTGATTAATTTCTTAAGAATTATGATCTACCAAAATTAAATTCAGAGGATATCAATAAGTTAAACATATACCAAGCAAAGAAATGGTGGCAGTAATAAAGAATCTTCCAACAAAGGAAATCCCAGGTCCTCACAGTTTCACAGCCAAATTCTATCAAATCTTTAAAGAAAAAATAGTATCTATCTTCCTCAAACTATTCCATAAAATAGAAGGGGAAGGTATCCTTCCAAAATAATTTTATACAAAGACAGTATTACCCTGATACCAAAACCAGTTAATGATACAAAAAAACAAAAACAAAAACAAAAACAAAAACAAAAAAAACAAACTATAGACCAATTCACTTGAAGAACATTGGTGCAAAATCCCCAATAATATTCTTGCAAATCAAATACAGAAACACATACAAAAGATCATATACCATGACCAAGGGGCCTTCATTCCATAGATGCAAAGCTTGCCTAACATATGCAAATCAACTAAAGTAATACAGCATATCCAGAGACTCAATGAGAGAAATCACACGATCATCTCAATGGATGAAAAAAAAAAAATCTTTAGACAAGTACAATGTTGCTTCAAGACAGAAGCCCTGAAAAACTGGGAATAAACATTATAAAGGCCATATATGACATCCTATAGCCAACATTATACCACATGTAGAAAAATTGAAAGCATACTCTCTGAGATCAGGAACAAGATAAAGATGTCCAGTCTCTCCTCTCTTATTCAATATAGTGAAGTCCTAGCCAGAACAATCAGGCAAGAGAGAGAAATAAAAGGGATACAAACAGAGAAAGATGACATGATACTATTTTTAAAAGAACCTACGAATTCCGCTAGAAAACTCTTAGAGCTAATTAGTTCCTTCAGCAAAGTAGCAGGATACAAAATTAACACTAAAATATCAGTAGAATTCCAGTATACCAATAATGAACAGAAAAACAAAGATGATAAAACAACAATCCCATTCACAATAGACCACCAAAAAATTAAATATGAAGGGGTTAATTTAACCAAAGATCATAAAGACCTCTGCAATGCAAACTTCAAAACACTAAGGAAAGAAATTGATGAAGACACTAGATCATGGAGAGATTTCTCATGCTCATGGATCAGAACATAGTGAAAGTGGCTATACTACCAAAAGTAATCTACAGATTAATATAATCTCCATCAAAATCCCCATGATATACTTCATGAAGGAAATAGAAAAATAATCCTAAAATTCATATAGAAGCACAAAAGACCCCATATAAATAAAATAATCTTAAGCAGAAAAGAAAAAGAGTACAGAAGGCATCATAATACCTGACTTTGAATGATTTTACAGGGCCACTATAACAAAACCAGCTTAGTACTTGCACAAAAACAGGCATGAAAATCAATGGAACAGAATAGAAGTCTCACATATACACCTATGCAGCTATAGCCACCTGATAGTCAAAAAAGGTACCAAGGACATACACTGGAGGAAAGATAGTCTCTTCAACAAATGGTGCTGGGAAAAGTGGATATCCATAAGTAGAATGCCTGCAGCTGTAGCCCTGTGGCATCTGACCCCATCAGATCTCAGAAGCTAAGCAGGGTTGGGCCTGGTTAGTACCTGGATGGGAGACCCTTGGGAACACCAGAAGCTGTAGGCTTGGGAGAAGGACCTGGCAACCCCCTCCCAAAAATCAATCTGCCATTGAAAACCCTATGAACAGCAGAGAAGCACTGACAATAGTGTTTCCCCTGTTGTACACAGGGTTGCTATGAGTCGGATACCGACTCGATGGCACCTAACAACAACAACAACAACAACATAAGTAGACTAATGAAAATAGACATGTTTCTCTCACTCTATATGGAAATAATTCTAGACAGATCAGAGATATCAATGGAATACTGGGAACTTTGAAACTGCTAGAAGCAAATGTAGAGAATACACTCCTACATAGGCATAGGCAAGTTTTTTCTTAACAAGTCTCTAGTAGCGTAAGAAATAACACCAAGTATAGACAAATGTGATTACATAAAATTAAAAAGCTTTTGCACAATGAAGGAAACAAAAGAAAGAGAACTCATAGAATGCTAGAAAGGTCTTGCTTTCTACATATCTGACAGAGGATTAATACCAAGGATATATAAAGAACTCAAGATATTAAAAAACAAAATAGTAAATAATCCAATAAATAAGTGAGCAATGGAAGTAAACAGAGTTCTCAAAAGAACTACAGGTTACCAATAAATGTATTTTTAAATGTTCAATATCACTAGCCATCAGGGAAATGCAAATCAAAACTACACTGAGATTCCATCTTATCCCACTAAGAATGGCTATAATCAACAAAACAAACAACAAATTCTGGCAAAGATGTGTGGAATATCAAGAGGAAGTCATTCGAGTAGAACAAGGAAAGTTCACTTGGTTTAAGGTCAAGAAAGGTTTGCATCAGGGCTGTATCCTTTCACCATACCTCTTCAATGTCTATGCTGAGCAAATAATCTGAGAAGCTGGACTTTATGAAGAACATGGCATCAGGATTGGAGGAAGACTCATAAACAACTTGTATCATGCAAATGATACAAATCTGCTTGCTAAAAGTGAAGGGATTTGAAACATTTACTGATGAATATCAAAGAACAGTCTTCATTATGGATTACACCTCAACATCAACAAAATAAAAATTCTTACAACTGGGTCAGTATGCAACTTCATGATAAATGGAGAAAAGATTGAGGTTGTCCAAGACTTTGCTTTACTTGATTCTACAATCAACACTTGTGGAAGCAGCAGTCAAGAAATCAAAAGAAGCATTGCACTGGGAAAAGCTGTTGCAAATAACCTCTTTAAAGTATTGAAAAGATGTCATATTGAAGATGAAGGTGTGCTGACGCATGCCATGGGCTTTTAAGTAGCATCATATGGTTGTGGAAGCTGGACATTGAATAAGGGGGACAGGAGAAGAATGGATGCTTTTGAATTATGGTGCTGGAGAGGAATATTGAATATACCATGGACTGCTAGAAGAAGCAACAGATCCATCCTAGAAGAAGTGCAACCAGAGTGCTCCTTGGAAGCAAGGATGGCCAGATTTCATTTTAGGTATTTTGGACATGTAATCCAGAGGAACCAGTCCTTGGAGAAGGATATTGTTTGGGAGAGTGGCAGGTCAATGAAAAAAATGAAAATGCTCAACTAGATGGATTGACACAGTGTCTGCAACAATGGGCTTAAACATAAGAAAGACCGTGTGCCTGGCACAGAATCTGGGAGCGTTTCATTCTGTTGTACATAGGGTTGCTATGAGTCAGACCCAACTTCACAGCACCTACAAACATTACACTGCTGGTGGACTGTAAAGTAGTATAGCCATTATGGAAATCAGAATGGAGATTCCTCAGAAAACTAAACATAGAACTATGATATGATACAGCTATACCACTCCTATGTATATGCTCAAAGGAAGACAAATCACACCACAGGGACACTTGTATTTCCATGTTTATTGCAGCTGTCTTTACAATTGCAAAGATAAAAAGATATGGAACAAGCCCAGATGCTCAACAATGATTTTATTTAAAATGGGATATGTATGCAGAATGGAATATTATTCAGTAGAAAAGAATGACATTGTGGGGCATGGTGGTGCATGCCTATAATCCCAGAGACTTGGGAGACAGAGGCAGGAGAATTATAAGCTCAAGACCAGAGGTAGTCTGCATAATTTAGCAAAACCCTGTTTTTAAAAAAAAATTATGTCATCTTAAAATTTTTTTTAACTGTCTTAAAAAAATTATGTCATCTGCAGCAAAATGGATGGTTCTGGAGATCATCATTTTAATTGAAATAATCTAGACCCAAAAGAGAAATACCACATATTCTCACTTATTTGTGGGAAATAGATCTACCTTAAAGGAACACACACACACACACACACACACACACACACCTGAATGTGTATATATATATATATATATATATATATATATATATATATATACATATATATATATATATATATATATATAGTTGTTGTTGTTGTTGTTAGGTGCCGTCGAGTCGGTATCTGACTCATAGCGACCCTCATAGGGTTTTCAATGGCTGGCTGTTTCGGGATTGCCTTGGGAGTGGATTGCCAGGTCCTGCTCCCATTTTTGCGGTGCTGGGAATTGAACTCGGGACCTCAGAGACTGCAGCGCAGCGCTCTACCCACTGAGCTAAATCCCAGCCCATATATATATATATATATATATATATATATATATATATATATAATATATAATATATATATACATTATATTATATATATTATATATATACATATATATAATATATTATGTAATATATAATATAATATATAATATATAATATAATATATAATATATAATATAATATATAATATATAATATATATATATTAATATGTATGTATGTACATATATATATACATATTCTTACAAAATATAAGAGGACTCATCATGGGGGGGAGAGGACTAGTGGAAGTAAGGGGGATAAGAAAATTGGGAGGGGGATGGGGAGCAACATATGGGAGTAAAAGGGAGAGAACTAATACAAAAAACATGCTGCAATTCTATGAAAATTCCATAATGAATCTCACTATACTTTACACAACTAAAGAATTATATTTCATAAGTATGCACAATTATCTCTACATATTAATCTAATACTTTGCAAAAAGTTTCAGATAGGAAGCATCAACAATCCTGATTTTATAATTGCACAATGTACATAAGGAATGAATTATCAATCTGTATCCCATTAATATG
>VMDO01002998.1:0-110118 GCA_007922755.1 Pedetes capensis
GAGAACAATCCCTGGAGAAGGACATCATGTTTGGAAGAGTGGCAGGTCAACGCAAAAGAGGAAAACCCTCCACCAGATGGATTGACACAGTGTCTGCAACAATGGGCTTAAACATAAATAAGATGGTTTGCCTGGCACAGAATCGGCAAGTGTTTCGATCTGCTGTACATAGGGTCGCTATGAGTCGGACTCGACTTGATGGCACCTAACAACAACAACAACATCTAATTTACTGAACACCATAGCTTAGCCACACAGTACATTGTAGAATATTGGTTGTTTCTCCTAGTAATCAGATAGCTAACTGATAAGCTCACTGCCATTGCCTAGCATGGCAAGACAGTAACATACCTGGAGTTTCTGAATTCAAAGTTCAGTTTCTACTGTATGTGTATTGTTTTTGCACCATTATAAACTTGGAAAAAAATTATTTTTCATTACTGGGGGTTAAACCCAGGGCCTCACACTTGCATGCTTTGCAAGTGCTGGACAACTGAGCTGCACCCCCAGCCCATTTTTTACTTTTTGGGAGAGGGTCTCGCTAAATTATGCAGACTACCTCTGGTCTCAAACTTGAAGTCCTCCTCCCTCTCCCTCCCAAGTCACTGGATTACAGGCGTGTCCCACCGCACCTGGCTAAAGTCGAAAATTTTTAAGTCAAACCTTCATAGGTCAGAAACCATGTGTACTTCCTTACTCACTGTTACAGACTCCCAGGCATCCTTCATTTGCTAATTCATCTCCTTATCATTCATACCCCAAACAAATGAAAGTAGAGGCCGGGGTCCTCCATGTGTCAACCTCCATGTCATTACAAATAGTAACAAAAGTCCACGCCTGCTCCATATCCCAGCCCCCTGCCACACATTCACCCCTTACTTTCTCTAATGCAGACTGCAAAAATCTGGTTCCTGTTTTATAATCTACAGAGTACATCTCAGAAGAAATTGCTATGTGAAGAACTATAGTTTGCGGGGAAAACATTTCTTGTCTTTGTAGCAAGTTCTCATTTTTCATTTCATTCTAAGTCACACACCACCTTTGAGACCTGCCCCTTTTTGTGGATGCCAGCAGGAGCTGACTTCTTGTCCAACTATCCTGAGTCTCTTAGGGCCATCCATCTTCGCCTAGAAATAGCTACAGAACCAGAAAGGTAATGAGAGCATTTGTCACCTTTAAAAATTCCATGTTCTGTGTTCAAGGTCAATTTCTCAAAGACTCTCTTGAGGAATGGGGGTGAGGGAGTTCAGGCAGCCAGCCAATGGAGCTGGGCAAAAAGTAGCCCAATGAGGTGCCATTGTTTCACAAGCAAACAGGGGCAAAAAGATTTGTTTATGCCTTGTCATGACTAGACAACCCAAATGCCACCAAGCCTGCATCAGCAGCTGGGTGTGGACTCTGTCATTGTTAGTGCTTCTGGTATTCAGAAGAGATGCTGGCTCAGGAGGGCCAGCAGAGTTTAATTTCCCAGTGCATCTGAAATCCCTTAAGCCCTTTGTTGGAGGCATTGCAAAATCATGGTGGGTCTAAGCCTTTTTTCCCTTCAGGGGTTGCCTCACAGCTACTGAGGCTTTCTCCAAAGAAACACTGGCATCTGTGGTCCAAAGGTTAAGCATGCTGGGGCCTGGCTTGTTGAATTTCATTTCATTAGAGAGTCCAAGGGAGCACAGGCTGAAGCCGGGGATCCCGCTGGGGAGTGGGAAGCAACTGCTTGCTCTTCCCCCTCTGGGGAAGGCCAGCAGCTCTGGCGTTCTGCCTGTGACACGAACAGTTCATTTCCACAGGCTTCTCGGTAGCTTCAGCAACTCTGGGATTAGCGAGGACAGGTTCTTTACAGCTCCCTCCAACATCTTCCTGAGTTACTCTCCAAGTCTCTGCCTTTGTTTTGCAGCAGCTTTGCTTTGCTGAGGAGGTAAACACTTGGCGTGGGATTGAGGAGGTTTTAGCTGCTTTGATTATTCACTGCCTTCACTCAGGAACAGTAATTTTGAATCCTGAGATGGTCTTAAATGTTTCTTCCTCACATGCATACAAAAGCACTTTCTCTTTCTTCCTGCCTTTCCATGTAATCTTTATTAATGATTGTGGAACCATGTTCACCACATAAAAGAATTAGAAGCAAAGACACGAATTTGATAGACCTGGTGGTGGTGGTAGTGATGGTGGTAGGGTGTTGTGTACGTATATGGGGGGCAGAGAGAGAGAGAGAGACAGAAAGACAGAGGGAGGTGGGTAATACTTCTAACAAACATTTACTGAGAATTTTCTATATACCAGGCACACTGCTAAGAGCTTTTATTTAATTTTCTCCAAGCCTTACAGAGGCAGTATTATTACTATCCCAATTTTACAGAGGACAAAATTGAGTTCTAATTTGCAAAAGACATGATTCTGCCACGAAACCCATGCTTAATCATGGTATTATAATGCTTATCAGTGGATTGCTCTCATCTCTTTTTCTCAGAATTCTGCTTTAGAGGAAAATAATTTATCATTGTCTGTTTTCACAGTAACAAGTCCTGAGACAAATAGTGATTAGTAACAATAGCTATAATTATTGGAATTTTATGTATCAGACAGTATTTGGATCTTTACATACATTATCTCATACAAACTTGGGTATTTATAAATAGTAATATATATTACAAGTTGAGCATTGTTGTTGTTAGGTGATGTTGAGTCGGGTCCAACTCAGAATGACCCTCATAGGGTTTTCAGTGGCTGATTGTTTCGTGGGATTGCTTTGGGAGTGGATGGCCACATGCTTCTCCCGTATATTGAGCATTACTAATCCCAAAATCCAAAATCTAAGATTCTCTAATATTTGAAACTTTTGGAGCACCTACAATGTGGCAAGTGGAAATTTCTATGCTTGACCCCATGGGGCAAGTCACAATCAACATGCCAACACACTGAAAATATTATTTAAAATTACCTTCAAGCTATAGATAAAGTATATATGAAACAAGTCAATTTCATGTTTTGACTTGGGCCTCACCCCTAAGACACCTTGTTGTATACATGCAAATATTCCAAAATTTGAAAAAAAACTAAAATCTGCAACACTTCTGGTCCCAAGCATTTCAGATAAGGCACATTCAACCTGTATTTGTTCTAGGTCATATACCCAGTAGATGGCAAATCAGAATTTAAACTCAAACTGATGATTCCAAAATCCAAAATCTTCTAAAAGTTGGTTCCATTTATTTTTCTTGTTATTTTGTTAGGAAGGGAAAAAAAAGCCTAAAAAGAGAATATCTATTTTTTTTATTTTTGCATTTATCAGAAAGTGTGTACTAGTACCTAATTTCTTTATGAATATACGGACTCATGCATTCAACATACAATATAAGTAAATTTGAAGATGTAAAGGCTCCAGAAACACAGAAATCAGCATTTGTTGGGGTCCTTTATATGACAGGCACTATGTTGGGTTCTAGAATGTGATTCCTACCTTTAAGGAACTCGCTGCCTCACATGGATGGATACATACATATATGATACATGGATAGATGCATACATATAATGAACCTCATGGAAGGTTGCTGTATACACTTGCAGTCTAGAAGCATTTAATGCAACTAAGTTTCTGGTAAATTGGTGCTATCTGCTCATTGTTCTCAGATGAGCTGGTTTGCACAGCCACAATTTTAGAAGGAAACAATGTTATAGAAGTTCATGAAACTGAGGTACAAAGCAATGGTAGCAAACTAAATACATAAATAAACTGAGCAGAGCATTGGTGGTGAGCACATGCAGTACCAGCACTAAGGGGGCTGAGGCAGGAGAACTGTAAATTCGAGGCCAGCCTGGGCTGCAGAGTGAGACTCTGTCTGAATAAACAAGCAAACAAACATACAAACTGGAACCTCCTACTCAGAAAGTTTCCCAGGCTCCTCATCTCCTTCTGAAGAACCCTACTAAGCCAGATGATTTGCATTACAAGGACTCTGTCCAGCCAGTGCTGCCTTGATTGTCTTTCAAGAGACTGAGCCTATTCAATAAGCTGCAGGCCCATGGCACCTCAGCCCCACGTGACTTGACTAAGGTGGGCACATTGTCCAAAGACAACTGATAAGAATGTCTCCCCAAAATTTTGTGCCATGAAACTTTACAGCCTTTTCCTATCACCATATTTGAGAAATGAGTAGCTACCCTGGGTTAAATCATGAGATGAATATAAAAAAGCAGAGAACTCAAAACAGAGAAGAGTGAAGCAGACAAATTAGAAGTAGAGGCGGGAGACCTCACAGCACCTGGGAAATGAAAAGGGAGCCCTTGAAACTGCCCAATTTCCTACAAGTGTCAGTGAGCCCTGATTGTCTTTCCTTTCCTGAATTTCTTTACTTTATTTTACCAAATTCTTTTAGATATGCAGACTTAAGTGGGTTTCTATTTCTTCCTACCAAAAATCCTGGACTAGAACACCTTCAAATCCTTCTTGTCAGAAATCAGTTCACTATTTCATGTCAAGAACCAGACTCAAGCAGAGTTACTCATAATTGTGCACGGATGTTCAGCTTCTCTTGCTGTCTATTTCTTGTTTATGAGTTCTCTCTGCTCCAGAGACCTATCACCTACATGTCTGAGCATCTGTATGCCAGCTAGGCTTTGAGCCCCAGGGAGAACTTCTTCAGATGGCTTCTTTTTAACCCTCCGGCCTGTAAGTCATCTCTTCCTCTTTCATGGGGCCTCATAGGTAACCTCTTGGCTCTGGTGCTCTCTTCCTTATGGTAGAGCTATTAGTATAACCAGCTTACCTGGCATAATATATTATGCTCCTGGGGAAGAGACTTTTGTCTTAGCCTCTCTAAATCGCATCAGTGTTTAACATATGGTAGATACTAAAATGCTGTCTATAGAACTAGTGAATAAATGAACAAATTCAAATGACCAGAAAGCATAATTTACTAAAAAGTATAAATACCCCAATTTTGGAGGACAAAATATAAATTGAGACATTGTTGTTGTTAGGCGCCAAGGAGTCGGTATCTGACTAATAGCGACCCTACATACAACAGGCAAAACACTATTGTCAGTGTATCTCTGCTATTCATAGGGTTTTGAATGGCTAATTGCTTTTTTGGGAGTGGTTGCTGGGTCCTTCTCCCAAGCCTACAGAACCTGGTGTTCCCAGGCGGTCTCTCATCCGAGTACTAACCAGGCCCTACCCTGCTCAGCTTCTGAGATCTGATGGGATCAGACCCCACAGTGGTACAGCAGCAGGCAAATAGAGACATTAGGTCATATCAAACATATGCTCAAAATACAAATTAAAATACGTCCTTATGATCAGTGAAAATACAATCAAATCTTGACATTAATATCTATGGTTTCTTCTATGACAAAAAATCCATGCATATGTGATTCTATACAATATATATCACAATACTCCACAGGGAGACCTGAGGTTAGGGATGAAGTCTTGAGATGCTGTGATGAAAAGGAAATCCTGTTATCCATTTACTGTAGTGCTTATTGCCATGTGACATGGTACATGGCTACTTATTGTATTTATTTGCTTATATCGCTTAATGGAATGTAATGGAATGAGTGACTTTTGTTTCACTCACTGATGTAGCCCATGCATCTAGAAGGGCACTTGGCATAGAATGGAACACAGTCAATAATTGCTGAAGGAATGATTAAAAGAGGAATGAATAGGAAAAATAAAATCACATGAGATATAGCCTCTGCCCTCTGTGAGCCTCCAGTTATCTTGAGCATAAAAGACACATTTGTCTTTTGTCTTTAGAAGTCTTTAGACAGATGCTAGACAGATGCTTTAGACAGATGTCTTTAGACAGATGCCTAGACAGATGCTTTACCAGACCAGGGCATTAATCCCAACACTACTCTGTCTGTTGACTGCTACCAGCTCCAAACTGCCCCTCTCTCCTGAGAATTGCCCTCAGAGGATAGACATGGCTCTCACAGAAAACCCTGGGAGGTTGCACATTATATCTAGAGGTATATGGTAACCCATGACTGGTAAAGAAGTCCAAGCATAGTGCGCGCGCGCACACACACACACACACACACACACACACACACACACACACACACAGGCGCGCGCGCGCACCCCAGTGTGGAAAAGATTTATGATGTCATTCACTATCTAGAGTTCCCCCAAGGGGTCATCCCTTGTTTTCTGCCTCTTCCTCATCCTGCTTGTCTTACCCGCTCCCTGACAGGTGTTACCTGAGAGCATGCTCTCAAAGAAAATCACTGGTGCTGGGCACTGTGGCGCACGCCTATAATCCCAGGGGCTCGGGAGGCGGAGGCAGGAGGATCGCAAATTTGAGACCAGAGGCAGTCTGAGTAACTTAGTGAGACCCTGTCTCAAAAAGTAAAAAACTGGGCTGGAGGTGCAGCTCAGTGGTCCAGCACTTGGAAAGCATGCAAACACAAGGCCCTGTGTTCAACCCCCAGTACCACAAAAAAAAAAAAAAAAAAAAAAAAAAAAAAAAAAAAAAAAAAAAAAGAAAAAGAAAAGAAAAATCACTGATATAACTATCTATGTCACAGCATCTGCATTTCAAGAGCCAAACCTAAGACATTTGTTGAGGGGGGGTCATTATGCCATGCATTATTTTTGAGAGTTTACATTCATTTGGAAATTTAATCTTACCTTCACAACAAATTTACAATTATCTGTCCTGATTGATTCCATAAGATCAAGGTGGGATCTGAACACCGATCTACTCAACTCCAGAATCTCTGTGACTTAAATTATTCCACATTTATGCAGTTCATTCATTCATAGATCGAGAAAAAAATTTAAATGATAAAAACAAAATAAGAGTTTTTGTGCCTGGTTCTTGGTTAAACAGAATATGCAATTAATCACAACTGCACAATGCCTTCAATCTCAGAGTAATCAGGTAGCCTCCCTGTTCTCAAACTTCATATATTGACGAGAGTCTGACTTGGAAGTTCACACACTAGGAGGGCTTTCAGCACATTTTACTCTGATCAGGCCTTAAAGTACACTCTCAACACTATGGGAAAATGAATATCTGTTGACCCGTTCTGTTGATTGATGAAGACTTCCACTCATTGAGTGAGGTTCCCCAAAGCCACATGACACATCTTCATCAGATCTAAGTATTTAAAATTCTTTACCTATGCTTCAGACTTTTGAGTTGTTATCTTGTACAAGCCCACTGCTTTCACCATTACTGAGTGCTGAGCCACTGGAGGAACCTGCTCTGACCCTTGTCTTTCCCTAATTGATCCGAGTCCATTGGCCAAGAATGGGGAGAAGACATGTATGTGAGTGGTGACCATCTTTCTAGGGTAGGATTTGCAGCTGGGTGGACCAGATCAAAGTACAATTTGGGGTCGTTAATATGTACAATTAAAATCTGTGAAGAACTTAAAATTAAGAAAAATGGAGAATTTTGACATCTCTTCTTGGTATACTTGAAGTGTTTAACTCCTGTGGTTCACCTTTTTGGAGATGGGTCATATCTTCCTAAAGGAGATTTTGAACTTCTGAACCAGAGGTCCCCAACCTTTTTGACACCAGAGATCAGGTTAGTGGGAGACAAGTTTTCCACAGACCAAGGGGTGGACTTGGTTTCGGGATGATTTGAACGATGGGGAGCAGTTGTAAATACAGAGGAAGCTTTGCTCCTCACCAGCCACTCACCTGCTCTGTGGCCAGGTTTCTAATAAGGAGGCCTCTTCTAAACACTTTAAAACATTTTTTCCTGGTCTGAGTAAGCAGGGATAAACAGTATATAGATATATTACAAGCAAAATGTAGATGAGTGATGGAAAAACAACATAATGTCCTTAGAGTGGACAAGTATGTTGCAATAGTGGCTCATAGAAGCTGCTAGTTCTTTCAATGGAATTAATAGAAAAGAATGTATGTTAGATCATAAATTGCTAAATTCTTTTAATCACTGCATTTTTGTCTCTAGCAAAGCAACATCTGCAGCCATGGCACCCTCACATCCAATCCTGCCTGATCTTGGAAACTAAGCAGGGTCAGCCTGGTTAGTCCTTGGATGGGAGACTGTCTGGGAATATCAAGTGCTATAGGCTAGGGAGAAGGACCTGGCAACCCACTCTGAAAACAATCCTCCATTGAAAACCCTATACATAGCAGAGAAGTACTGAAAATAGTATTAGACATGGCACAGTGTCAGAGAGTGTTTCATCTGTTGTATATAGGGTCACTACAAGTTGGACCCAACTCAACAGCACCTAACAACAGCATCAAAGCAACACTCTAGATTTGCAGGCCCTGTCTAGATTTGATTTGCATGTAGATTTTATATCAAAGAGGAAAATATAAAAAGTGATTTTGGATAGGTCTTTACACTAAAAAAAAAAAAGAAGAAAAACAACAATAACAACTTCAGTGTGACACATGGTATATAAAAAATCAAATTTATAACTATATCCAACAAACAAATGTGCTTTTTTCCCTTATTTTGAATAATTCTACAATCTTATGCTGAATCTTCCAAAACAAAGATTCATAAATACTTTCACTATAGTAATAAATATTTGCATGACAACATCTTGAATAGTGATTAGAATGTGAAACTCAGAGATACCATCAGACTGCAGAGAGGATTGTGTTAGGCGTGGGGGCTGGATTTCAGCACAACACAAACTAACTTTGTGATGTTGGACATTTCATTTATTATTTCTTGGCTTTAGTCTCCTCAAAATTATACTTTAGGAGAATAGAACTAAACAATCTCTAGTATTTCTTCCAGCTCTATATTTATATTAATTCACGTTATGAGCCTGGCACAGAATCAGGGAGTATTTTGTTCTGTTGCATGTAGGGTTGCTCTAAGTCGGACCTGACTCAACAGCACCTGACAACAACAACATATTTATGAAATTATTTGAAATACTTTGGAGAAAGATCTCAGAATTTCCATAATAATTTTCTAAATTACATGAATTACTCAGAGCATTTCTTTCTAGGACATGGTGTATGTCCATATGATGTAACTTCCCTCCCCAAAATATATGCCATGTTGAAATCCGCTCGTACAAAATACATTGGTATTATTATTGGATGTTTAGGCTAGATCCATGATCAGAATAACTACAACTGACATAATGAAAAGAAAGGACATAAGAGAAAACATCTGGATAGTTACTCTGAAGAAGTATGTATGACTAACAAGGTTGGACAGACAACATAAATCTAGATAGGTCAGAAGTCAGGGTGGGTCAAAGCTGACAGAGTCCACTCTCCGGGCTCAGAGAAAGGATTTAAAAAGCTCCAAAGAACAGAAAACATCAGGGGAAAGCACACTTCAGCAACTTTACACTGTTTTTACTTCCCCCTCAGTACAGGCAGCTGTGCTCATTGTAGTCAGAATAATGTGAGAAGTAACACAGACGAGGTAAGGCGCTGCCTCCGGTACGGTACTGGCAAAGGTCTTGGCAAGTGGCTTTCTATCGAAGGGAACTGGAGGATTCCGACAGTTTAGATGTGTTGAAAGGAGGAGATGAGATCTGAAAGAAGAACAGAGTCGCTCTTTGTCTTTCTTGGACACTCACCTTGTCTTGGCCATACACGAAGGGAAAGCAAGCCACTCCCTCCTTCCTTTATACATTCGTCCTGAACTGAAGCTGTACAGCCAGCAGCAGGGAGCAGGGGCTGGGGAGTAAAGGCCTAACCCACAGTTCCCTCCCTCACAGAGGGCTCTGCACACCTGCTGCACCATCTTCACCCCCACCACAACTCTGCCTGCGCTTTCCCCAAGGAAACAATGGAGGGGACCACTCTGTATCAGGCTCCCTCTTACCCACTTCCATGGGATTCTTTGAGAAGATGCTCTGACCTATTCCCCACCCAAAAAGAAAGATTTAAGAGATGGGTTTTTACAAAAACATGTAGCAACATAAAAGATATTGTGAACACAATTAAAAGGTACTTTCCCAAAGAAGAATTCTTCTGTATCAACTGACTAGCTGGAGATGGATTCTCTGATTGATATTTTTGATAAATTTTCTAGTTGCCTTGTGGAGAACGTACTTCATTGGGGCATGGATGAAAATGAAGAAACTAATTAGGATGCTTATCAGGGATCCACTCGAAAGATAGTAGTTGTTTGGAATTCTAACACTCATCCTGTTGGTTTCCCTCACCTTTCAGGAACATCAAAGATGTATACCCGTTGTCCCCTTTGTAGTTAGGTAGTGCCATGAAACTAGTTTTAGCCAACAGCTTGGAGGCAGAAATTGTGTGCATCACTTCCAGACTAGAGCACTGGGCTAGTCAGACTTTCTGTCACTGAGAGAAGATCTCTGACAGAAACAACTACGGGAGAAAGGATTTGTGTTGGGTCATGATTCCAGAAGTTTCAGCCCATAGTCCTTGGCTACACTCATTCTGGGAGCATAGTGAGGGAGGACATCATGGCAGCAGAAGCTTGTGGCAAAGGCAGCTCACCTCATGCGGACAGGAAGCAGAGAAAAAAAGACAGGTAGTCTCGAAGCTAGCACATGCTCCCAGGGATCTGTTTCCTCCAGTTAGGCCCAACCTCCTAAAGTTACCACTGCCTCCCAAAATACCACCACCTGCGGAGGAACAAACGTTCAACGCATGAACCTGTGGGGGGCATTTGACACCCAACCCTAACAAGCTCCTCCTGTTGAGTGAGACCTTCTGTGCCCTCCTAACCACATCAAGCGGGACGGTGACATTCCAGACTCTGGAACCTTTTCAGTGAGGGCCCTGGAGTGAGGAGGAAGCAGAGCTGATTTCCTCACCCTTATGCACTGGACACGCAGCCTGAGCGAAGAGGAAACATTTGTTGTTTCATCCACAAAATGTGGGGGGTATTTATTACCGCAGAATAATATATCAGATCCTAACAGATGTTGTTACCAAGTGAAATGGCAAAAAGTAATCACATTTGGAATAGATTTCAGAGGTTTAAGACTTTCTGACCAATTGAAGGCAAATGGCAAATGAAAGAATTATAACAATGAGCCCAAAGATAGCAGTGGCTGGCATTGCCAATCAATCTCACTGAGTTTAACACAGGCTCAAAATCCTTTTTAACACCATGCAGTAGAAATGTACTAAAGAAAGAGGGAGAGATGAACAATATGACTTGTCATACCTGGGACCATAAGGCCTCTTGCACCATCCGGCTCTAGCTGCCTTTTGACAGTCTGTGAAGGGTTTAGGGATAGGTGCAATGAGAATTTTTATTTTATCATTGAACTAGTGAATTGGGATGAGGTGAACACAATCAAATTAAATTTCAACTTTTCCTAAGGTAAAACTGAGGACATTTCTATGCCATCACTAACTACAGAAAGCCAGGAAATAACAGAAGCGTTATAAGAAATCTGCTCTGGTAAATTGGGTTAGGGTTTAGCTCACTTGGTAGAGTGCTGCTCTTTGCTCTCTGTGGCCCTGAGTTCAATCCCCAGAACTGCAAAAAATTGGGAGAAGGACATGGCAGCCCACGCCCGAAAAAATCAGCCATCAAAAACCCTATGAGGTTTAGTATGCTTTGTAAATTTGAATTGACAAAAATTGATAAATGGTATCATTATGAAAAAAAACTAAACAGAATTACACACAAAGACAGATATGTGTGCCTATTACCAGGAGTAAGGGAGTTTAAGATGCATGATCCAGGCAAATGAAGAGGCTCCCTGGGCTAGATTTGGGTTATCACTTCACTTTCTCAAGTAATATACCACTTTTTTATTTTAATAACATTGAAATTTATCCACTTAAAAAAAAAAGCCCATGAGGGTCAGACCTGACTCAACAACACCTTACAGCAACTATTACTGTAACACCTTACAGTAACTATTTTATGACAATCAGAGATCAGAAAAAATGAAATATTCTTGGGTCATAGTTGTTGGTATACTTTATCCTAAAACTTGTGTTTTATTGGGTTTTGTTTTGTTTTGTTTTGTTTTTTTGCGGTAATGGGGGTTGTACACAGGGCCTCTCATTTGCGTGCTTTGCAAGTGTTGTACCACTGAGTTGCACCCCCAGTCCTTTTTTTTTACTTTTTGAGACAAGGTGTTACTAAATTACACAGATTGCTTCTGGTCTGGAACTTGGGATCGTCCTGTCTCTGCCTCCGGAGTCGCCAGGACTACAGGCATGTGCCACCACACCTGGCTCTGGACTTAATTTCTAAAGGGAATTGCAGAAGTGTTTTGTTGAAAACTCTTGCTTTCAGACACTATTGTGGCTCTGGCACTAATTGTGCAATTTTGGACAAGTCACTCTAACCTCTCTGAATCTTAGTCACTTTATTTTATTTTAACTTAGTCATTTTAATTCAGAAATAACTATGCGGGTTGCTTTATGCACTAAGTGAAGTAATGTGTATAAAACTCCTGCCAACTTACACAATGCTAGTCTAATATACAGAATTATTAATATTTTTGAGTTGACTACAGGGATTTCTCTTTTATTTTTGATCCCACATGTAATCCTGATGAGACTGTGGAGGAAGCATCAGAAGTCCAAATCACTATAAATTCAAATCATGACACATGGCATTTTCAATATGTCACTGGCCCTCTGACCCTACATATCAACTCACGGGTGAACATTAGATCAGCAAAGCAGTTTATGGCAATAACCATATAGACTAAGCTTAGCTTTATTGTCCCTACCTCAAACTACCTCTAAGAGGCTGATAGTAAAAATTTGTATGAACCTATTTTCCAACTCAACCCAACACCAATTTCTCAATTCCCTAGATTTTTAACACTGGAATTCAAGCATGTTAGCTTAGCACCAAGGACACAAAAGTATTGAAGGAAGTAGGAGAGACCACCAGAAAGAATCTCAGTATGGCCTTTCAATTGAAGGCCACGGCAAGCACACAATAGCACTTTAGTCATATGATTAGACAAAAATGCTATTAACTCTATTATAAACCATGAAAAATGGTATAAATCAGTTTTGACAACAATTGGGGAGTGTGATTAAATCCAGTAATGTGTGTGATAGATACAATTTTAAAGAATTTCTCTAATTAAGCTCTGCACAAATTCAACCATATCATCATTCTTTTCCTTTGGGATAGTCAGTAACTTAGATAAGATGTATAATGTCTATTTGCCAAGTCATTAGTTTTAGTTAACAGCTAATTGAGTCATAATTTTTTATATCAGATTTCCTTTTTGCTTCTATATGCAGGTCTACACAGCACAAAGCAATCAAAAGCAGAACAATTTTACAGTAAACCTAGGACAGCTAGCCAACAGGGCATATCAAAATCTAGATCTGGATGGAGTAGATCATTTATTTCAAAATTATCTGAGGGCCTGTTTGTAGAATATGAATTCACATGATAGTTTCTGGTTCTTTACTATGATAACAGTTTTAGGATATATTTATTAGCTCCTATAAGGTGTCAGGGGGTGGGATGTAGCTCAGTTGGTAGACCACTGCTCTCTGAGGTCCCAGGTTTGATTCCCAGCACCACAAAAATAGGAGAAGAATGGAGCAATCCACTCCCAAGGCAATCCAGAAAACAATCAGCCATTGAAAACCCCATAAGGGTCGCTATGAGTCTGATACAACTTGACGGCATCTAACAACAACAACAATAAGGTGCCAGACACTTGTGCTAAGTACCAGGAGCACAAAAATTATTTAAACTTCTCTGCCTTTAAAGTCCTTGGAGGCCAGTGAGAAAGGCACACAAACCACAGGACACAATATCATAGGTGATGTGGAAAACCACAGCTTCCTCAGAAAGATGACACCTGAGCTGAACTTTAAAAACACATACCAGGGTAGGGGTGAGGGTGCATGCCTATAATCTCAGAACTAGGAGGTAGAAGCAGGAGGATCATGAGTTCCAGGCTAGCCTGGACTAAAAGCAAAACAAGCCACAAATAAACAAAAGATACATGAGCATTTAGTCACAAGATCAGCCTGGTCAAAGGAATACAGGATCCTCATATTTGGGGACAATGAGGAATATAACCTGAGATGTGTTGTGTGAGAACGAAATAAACCCAGCAGGAACCTTGATATAAAAATCCAAATCCCAGAGAAGAGTTAAAGATTGAGGATACACCTTTGGCAGTTCTCAAACTCTTGAAGAGAAAGGAAGCCGGGAAAATATATCCAGGAAAAGAAATCAAAGAGTGAGGTTGGGCCTGGAACACCCAGGCTAGAGGGGCAGGGAGAAGAATCCATGAAGGCGCAGCAGAGAAATGATCAGGATGGCAGAAGAAGAACCACAAAAGAAATTCAGAATGCTGAAAATTTTAATCAAATGGGCAGCAACAAAAAATAAACACAAAAATGCAATTAACATAGGCCCCAAATAATATGCATTCCATCTAGCAATATGAAGAGCATTTGCAGCTGTTTAAAAAGTAAACTCAGTGGTGTAGGGTTGGGGAAGTAAGGAAGAAGAGCCAGATCTGGAATTGTGCGTCTTGATCAGGAAAAGGAGTGAGTGGAAGTAAATATAGGTCAAGTGAGGTAGTTTTAAGCTGAAAGAAATTAGAAAGTTTTATAGGCTCAGGGAGAACCACTAGAAAGTAAAAGATTAAATATATAGAGAAGACATTCGAAAGAATAAAACTTCTGTGAAAATGTGAAGAGACGGAGAGAATATCCTTGAACAAAGTGGAGCCCTTAACAATTTTTAACTACATCTCATGGTACAAAATCTATCCTACTCAAGACCCAGTATAAGCCAGGCGCTGTGATGCCTGGCTATAATCCCAGCAACTCAGGAGGTAGAGGCAGGAGGATCACGAGTTCAAGGCTGAAGGCACTCTGCATAACTCAGGAGACCTTATCTCAAAAAAATAAAAAAAGTAGCCAGGTACCATGGCCAACACCTGTAGTCCCAGCAACTCAGGAGGCAGAGGCAGGAGGATTGCAAATTCAAGACCAGAGGCAGTCTGCATAATTTAGCGAGACCCTGTCTCAAAAAGTAAAAAAGTGGGCTGGGAGTGCAGCTCAGTGGTAGAGCACTTACAGCACCACAAACAAACTAAATAAACAAATAAATAAAATAAAATAAAATAAATTTTAAAAGAAGCTATGGGTGCATCTCAGTATTAGAGCATTTGCAAAAGTATGTTCAAGGCCCTGGGTTAAGGTCCCCAATAACCTGCCAAAAAAGACTCTAGATATACGAAAAGAAATACGCATAATCACAAATGTAAAACAAGTCAACAAAATACTATTTACTCTCCTTTATATGGTAGTGTACTACTTTGCTTAAAAAATGTGAGTTACTAACCACTAGGTTGATTTCAACCAGAGCCGTAACCCTGTGGCATCCGATCCCATCAGATCTGAGAAGCTAAGCAGGGTTGGTCGGGTCTGGTTAGTACTTGGATGGTAGACCTCCTCGGAACACCAGGTGCTTGGGAGAAGGACCTGACAACCCACTCCCAAAAATCAATCCGCCATTGAAAACACTATGTACAGCAGAGAAGCATTGACAATAGTGTTTCGCCTATTGTATGCAGGGTTGCTATGAGTCAGGTACGGACTCCACGGCACCTAACAACAACAACAACAAGGTTGATTTCATGCCCCATTAACTGACCACTATTTAAAGAACAGTGGCATGAGAGAATGACTCTTCAATCTCTAAAACTAAATGGAAGAAAATTAAGTCAGGTAGAGATAAAGATACATATCCAGTTACAGTGAGGAAATGGAGGCATTTTAGGTCTGATGGACTCATACTTCTAGACATAGAAATTGAAGTCATGTGTTGAATATGGGTAAATGGAGTCAAGGTACAGGGTATAATGACATTAATGTTGATTTGGAAAAGTCACTAAGGGAACTGGAAGAGAATGTCCAGAAAAGACGAGGACAAGGCTACCTGGCTACAAAGAGGGCCCATTTAATCTATTAACACACACCGGTCTATTCATAGGACAGTAAGGTTGAGCTCCGGCTGTGGTTTATCTCAGTTGGTAGAGCGCTGCTCTGCACTCTCTGAGGACCCAGGTTCAATACCCAGCACCATAAAAATGGGAGAAGGATGTGGCAATCCACTCCCAAAACAATACTGAAATAATCAGCCATGAAATACCCTATGAAGGTTTCTATGAGCCAGAGATGACTTGACAGCACCTAACAACAACAACAACAAGGTTGAGCTCAGTTGGTAGAGTGCTGTTCTGCACTCGGAGGCCCTGGATTCAATCCCCAGCACTGCAAAAATGAGAGAATGCGCGCTTCTGAATCGATCCCCAATCAGCCATTGAAAACCCTTTGAATAGCAAAAAAGCACTGACATAGTACCAGGCATGGCACAGTGTCAGGGAGTGTTTCCTCTGTTGTACTTTGGGTCACCATGAGTTGGACCCAACTTGACGCCACCTAACAATAACAACAACTTACTCATAAGAAAATGTTCACAACGCTGTAGTTTCCATTACAATAAACATAAAAGCAAGCAACTGGCAGGAGATGAAGTTGAGATAGAGTGTGATAACATGTGCGTGCGCGTGAGTCTGATATAAATTCCAAGAAATTGTTGTTGTTGTTGTTAGGTGCTGTCGAGTCGGTATCCGACTCATAGCGACCCTCATAGGATTTTCAATGGCTGAGTGCTTCGGGATTCCAAGAAATAGAAGTCAGCAAATCTATTACTGTCCTATAAATAAGGTGGGGGATGGGGTGCATTAACAAGTGAAGTCAGAAAGCAAGCATTTATTATAGTGCCAGCCTGGATGATCCTGTAGTTCAGACTCCATTCTGCCAGGTATTTCAGGGCTGTGTGTGTGTGTGTGTGTGTGTGTGTTCTTTCACCACAGAATCCAGTAAATTCTCAATAAATAGTTACTAAATGAATGCTGAATCAAAGGTAATTGATCCCTATGGGCTGGTTTACTTCCTGAATTGGAAATTTCACACTGGTCATTGCAGTTCCTCTCTCCCAGACAGCCACCTTCCTTACGTTGTCCTCTCCACCTCCACCCCCATTAAGGTTTTCCTTTGGAACTCTGGAGCTCAGAAAATTGCCCTGCTGTCAAGCTGAAAGCACCAAGCATGGCACTTGGCACACTGTAAGCGCAAGTTCTTTATTGATTGGCATCTAATGTGTGACACACTGTAGAAGCATGCTATGTGGCCAGGCTTTGTGTTGATACTGTTTGTCCAACAGATCAATAGTATGCCATGAAACTGGGGCTGTTTGAAACAATCTGTTTACCCTCATTCATCTCACAAATATTTACTGAGCACTGAGTACATGCCAAGCACTGCTCCAGGTGTGGATATAGAATGTGAAGAATCGCGTGGTCCCTGAGCTCAAGTTGCTAACATTCTCTCTCAGGCAGAAAAAGAAGTTGATTTTGATTTCCTGATTATTGGTGGGGTGGGGCGACGGGGAGAAAAGAAACGTGGGAAGAAAGCAAAGGATGAGCAAGGTAAAGGCTGGGGACAACGTGGAGCCTGGTGCGGGCCTGTTCTAGAGAGTGCAAGACCCTGTAGGTGCATTAAAGGTATTCATCTCTCTTCTAAGAGAAGGGAAGCCATTTTGGACAGGGAGATAATGAGCAGATTGGCATTCCTGGACGGACCGCGAAGTCTGAATGCTTAACCAGCCGTTTATCCCACAGAGGCCTCTCTCAGCGGCTAGTGGGTCAGAGGTCTGGTTTTTACATTGCTTCACTTGCTCTTGCCCCAAATGCAAGTACGGCTTGGCAGGCTCTGCATTTTGAGGCACTTCCCTTCCACCCTCACAATTCACTGTCATTGTCAGGGATGCTTTCTGCTTTTTAACCACTCAACTGTCAGGCCAGATATTACCGGGAATCTCTCGGAGAAATTCACACGACGAAGAGACGCAGCCACCTGCACCCGTACCCCTGTGGCATCCGATCCCATCAGATCTCAGCAGCTAAGCAGGATTGGGCCTGGTTAGTACTTGGATGGAAGACCGCCTGGGAACACCAGGTGCTGTAGGCTTAGGAGACAGACCTGGCACTCCCAATAATCAAGCTCCCAGTGAAAACCCTATGAACAGCAGAGAAGCACTGACAATAGTGTTTTGCCTGTTGTGTGTAAGGTAGCTATGAATTGGATACCGACTGGACGGCACCTAACAACAAGAGACGACAGTTTCCAGAGCAGATATGACTGTACCCTCAGAAAAGTTTTAGGTGAGATTTTAAATTTCAGCACCAAAACATGAAACAAGAGCTGGGCACACCTGTAATCCCCGCAATTCAGGAGGCTGAGGCAGAAGGATCACAAGTTCGAGGCCAGAGGCAGCCTGTGCAAGCTAGTAAGACCTTTTTTCAACATAACAAAATAAAATAAAATAAAAAATGGGCTAGGAGTGCTGCTCAGTGGTAGAGCACTTGCAAAGTATGTGTGAGGCCCTGGATTCAACCCCCCAAGTACAAAAAAAAAAAAAAAAAAAAAAAAAAAAAAAAAAACCATGATAAGGTATGGAAACATTTCTCTTTGTTAGGGGGCTGGGTCCACTCTGCTGACTTAATTCTAACCTGGAAATCCTGGGACTGCTAACTGCATTTGCCCTCTCAGTTCCTACTCTATTTGCTGTTACTTGGGGGCTCAGAATCCCCATGACCACCTCCCTGCCTTCCCTTGGCTCCGGGGGTGGCTGTAAATCAGAGCTGGAGCCCAGTCCGTGAGGGGCACCAAGCTGGGTGTGGCAAAAGAAATGTAAGCTCTTAGGTCCGGCCTCTGCAACTTGGAGGGACTAAGGATTAATTACTGCGACGGCAGCGGCCTGCTGAGGTGGGTGCCCAGGACTCAAGAAAGCTGCGTGTCAGGGCAGCCAGCAGCCTTGCCCTGGTGGCGATGGTCACGGAGCTACTACCTATGCGGACTTTACTGAAATATCTGCCTCTTGCCAGGGAAGCTGTGAGCCATCACCTGGCTGTGGGGGAGGAAAGATTTGCCACCTTAGGAAACAAAGTGGTTGTTAGTTTTATAATTACCTCCACTCTGTGTGCTGGCTTTGGCTTCTACCCCTACTGCATTCTGAAATTCCTCCTCCCATTTCATTAAATCAGCCCCAGTTCTAAGATTTTGACATTTTCTTTCAGCTCTTTGTACCTGTAAAATAAAATTTTCTTTAACTTTTTAAAAAATGTTTTTCTATGATGGCAACGAAATGCAATTAACTCATCGAATAAACCTAGTGTTGTGTCCAAGTTCTGTTTTTTACTGCTTAAGCAATCTAACTTGACAATTACACGATGTGGGATTAATAGAGCCCTCCTCCATAGGATGGTGTGAAGATTAAATTAAATGAGATAATGTATAGTGCCTGACACATAGAACAATGCTTAATAAAATTGTTATAATTGTCCTCCACTAATCTGAGCAACGGGAGAAAGACCGGGTGGCCCACTCCCAAAACAATCCTGAAACAATCAGTCATTAAAACCCTACAGACAGTAAAGAAGCACTGACATAGTGCCGGGTATGGCACAGTGTCGGGGAGTGTTTTGTTCTGTTGTACATAGGGTTACACACTTGAGAAAGATCCAGAGTTTGTCTACTGCAGCTTAGTCCTGCATTCTCTTTGGTGGTGCTGAATTCTGACTGTGTTCTGCTCCAGTGGCTCTAACCACCAAGGTCGGGAGCTACAGATTGGGTGAATGCCACCTGCTAGGCACAGCTGTGCTATGTCCTTGTTCTTTAAAACTAAATTCTCCCAAATAGATTCAGTTGGTAGAAGTACCAACTTTTTAAAATTTAGAGTCAAAATGCAGATATAGGCTACTCCCAAGCCGATAAACGCAGAGTTCTGAAGCCCTGATTCCCTAGAATTTGGTGAAATCCTCCCAGACACTGTTGTTGAAAGGGTTTAGAATCAACATGAAAATCAACCCCACGTTTCATCCCTTGTCTCCAACTACCCCTACACCCAAGTCCTCCCCTTTCTTGTGCCTAAGCGATCTTCTCTCTAGATTTCTGGATGCCCACTTGGACAGCTGTCCACTGCCATGATTCATCGCTAAGCCACTGAACGTTAAGTGGGCTTCTGAGCTCTGTACAAAGTACTCCAGAAACACAGCCCATGTCCTTAAGTGCTCTTCGAGCCTTCTGTTTGTTAGTAAAACTGACCTTCTCCTTGCTCGCGAGCATACCTGATTCTTTACAGTTCATAATGTTTACTTCTGGGAATATCATCTCCATTCCCTACCCCTGTCACCATTATCTCTGTTTACCAATATACTTCTACCTGTTATTGTTGTTGTTGTTGTTGTTGTTGTTGTTAGGTGCCGTCGAGTCGGTATCCAACTCATAGCGACCCTCATAGGGTTTTCAATGGCTGACTATTTCGGGATTGCTTTGGGAGTGAGTTGCCAGGTCCTTTGCCCATTTTTGCAGTGCTGGGAATTGAACTCAGGACCTCAGAGACTGCAGCACAGCACTGTACCAACTGAGCTAAATCCCAGCTTATTCTTCTACCTTGTTGTTGCTGTTGTTAGGTGCCGTCGAGTCGTGTCCGACTCATCATGACCCTCATAGGGTTTTCAATGGCAGATTGTTTTGGGATTGCCTTGGGAGTGGGTTGCCATGACCTTCTCCCAGTTCTTCTACCTAGGACTCAAGGACTTAATTAAGCTTAATTAAGCTTAATTCAAATGCCATTCCTCTTTGCAGCTTTTCTCTTGCCTTCCCTTATCTCTCTCTTCCTCCTCCTGGGGTATCAGCTTAAGAGTTTTTATCTCATTCAAAGCATCACTTGAACCGCCACTTGCTATTTACATATTTCTCTTCTCTGATTCAGTACAATGTAGTAGGGGGAGAAAACTATGTTATTCATTTTCTGTCCCTCACAACACACACAGAAGTTCTCTGTAATTACTCAAAGTTGAGTGACTGATCCAGCAAATTGATTCATTCCACAAATACTTATCAACTACTCACTATGGGTCAGGCACTATTCTAGGTACAAGGTGATTAAATAGACAAAGATCCTAGTCCATTTGAAACTCATATTTTTTGTCTCTGAACTGTCCATCTCAAGCTGCAGTGATTTCACCCTCATAAAGGCAAAATCAAAACCAATTGGTGTAGCTTTTCTTTCAGCAGGATAATGGCAGTACTTCCACAAAACGAAGCTCTGAAATTACAACCTTCTTCGAGGCTCATATTTTGTGAATAAATTCCAGAATTGTTTAAAAAAACAGAGATACAAGATTAAATACAAGATACAAGTTAAAAGTTAGATACAAGTTTAAAAAAAAACTAATGCCACCAGACAAGAATATATTACAAGTTACGTAACCTCTTTTTTATTCCTATACTGATTTTTCTCATCAACAAATATTTAATTAAAACTGCTACACTTCTTGTTTACTATTTTGAGGGAGCTGTGCCAAGTACTTTTAACAGAAATCATTTCATTTGATCTTTACAGCAATGTTAAGAAATAGGAACTATTATTACAATTGAGAAAACCATGGCCTGTGCAGGCTAATAACATATCCAGTCACACGAGAGTAAGTGAATGAGAAGGCTGACTCTACCTAACCCCAAAGACATACTGTGCATGGACCTCAGTGTTAGACGACTGCAGGCAGCGGATCCAGGGTCTCCGCACTCACAGGGTAGCCACATGGCCCACCACTGCATTTGTTGCTTTTCCACTTGGCACAGTTTCCCTGAACCAGCCTTCATTGCCAACACTTTGCACACTATTTTTTAATATATGTTTTCAACTGAGAACATTTGTCCATAAATTTCAATCAGTTCAATTTCTACATTTCAGGAAGAATGGTTGCCAGCAGTTCCTTTGCCTAGAGAGCATGTGTTTAGAGAACAGCCATCAGTAGTTTGGGGTTCACCATGTCACACGTAGCCACAGATCAGCCTCTTGGCAGGATTGCCACATCCTACACACCTAATTGCCTGCAGCTGTACCACTGTGATATCCGATCCCATCAGATCTCAGAAGCTAAGCAGGGCGGGGCCTGGTTAGTACTTGGATGGGAGACTGCCTGGAAACACCAGGTGCTGTAGATTTGGGAGAAGGACCCGGCAACTCACTCCCAAAAAATAATCAACCATTGAAAACTCTATGAATAACAGAGAAGCACAACAATAGTGTTTCATCTGTACATAGGGTCGCTATGAGTTAGACACTAACTTGACAGCGCCCAACAACAACAACGCATCTAACTGGACCAACTATTCACAATGTTCTTCCCATATTCCACACACTGAGTCAGTGATTAACTTGTAAAGCACCTTCTAAAAACTCCCACAATTTCAACATAAGATGGTCCCAGTAGGCTTTGATGTGATTTTATCCAAGGCCATTCCTAAGGCAACCAGACGCAAAAAGAATGAGTTGACCTCAGAGGCAGCATCACACAGTTGGTGAAATAAGGCAGAAGCTCTGGGATGGGGGGCACACCTATGTTTCTCTGACTACTCTGTCTCAAATGTACTCCATACTCAATAAATGTTGTTAAGTAAAATGAATAGGTAAATGATTTTTTTAACTACCTTGAAAATGATCTAAAATGAGATATGTAGTGTGATCAAAAGAACATTCACTTTGCATGTAAAAAAAAAAAAAAGAGTTCGATTCCTGCCGCTACTACTTGAGACCAACATGTAATGGATGAACGGAAGTGAACTGCTTCACCTGTAAAATGATGATAATGTTATTTGATTTGACTGCTGTGAGGAAAAAACGGAGGAGCACAGAACACCTGAAATAGTAATGGTACGTGGGTCTCACTAATGGTTGTTGCCCCTGAAAAGTTAAATCTCTGCTGCATTACACATTTTTGTAAAGCATGCATCAAAAAAAAAGTTAGATTAGGTCTGGAGAATATTCTTATCATCCTCAGTTGAAAACTCTCGTTATCTGGGGTCAAAGATTGTCCATCATTTTGAAAAACCATCGGTAGGCCAGTGACCAGTCCTGAGCTCCTCTACTTACAGGACTGGGCTGTAATATCTCACAGTGGACAGAAAACCGTGCTGCATGAAATGTCTCCTGTGAGGATTCAGGGACGACTGAAAGCCCAGTTCACCACTCATCTCTGAGAGATTCATAATGGACGAAGTTTCAGGGACCACAAATTGCAGTTATCCCAAGTAGGTGAATGTTCTTCAGATTTCCCAGATTTTTTCAGCCTGCTGATCTTATCTGCTATTGCCAGATTATCTTCATTGAGTTCTGGGTGAAGCAGGGGAGTCAAGCGAGCAGGATCCCCAGAAGACGCTGATGAGCCCTTGAAAGCTGAGGGGGGAACGCTGGCTCATCTGATTTTCCACCCATTTCCACAGACTTTGCTACCAGTGTAGCTTCAAAAGCTATAGGGAAAGCGCCTGTCCAGGTGCCTGACACAAAACAATCCACAAATGCTACTTCCTCTCTTCCTATAAGAGATGCTTGTAACACTGCCACAGTAGTTAGGCAAAACCTCAAAGCTGATCAAAGAGAAAGAAGAAATTATAATGAGCAGTGGCTTAAGCAGCTACCAAGCTCTGAGGCCTAGTGTTATTGATGGACAACCACTTGTGAGTTAATTATCTCTTTCTATCTTCTCATCAGCTCTGTGAGATAGGTATGGTTATCCTTCTTCTACCTACAGATAAATACAATGGCTATCAGAAAGGTTAGAAAGTCACCCTAGATCACACAGCCTAGGTGAGATTAAAACCCTGCTTCTCTTTGCAAATTAATTTTCACCAAACTTCTAGGCACAATGTATACATTATTTATTATTTATTATTTAAGTCATTTAAAAAACCTGCCTAGAATTTTACATTATTTATTAATTCACTATTTATTATTTAATTCATTTTTTAAATCTGAAGTTTAAAAATGAAGTTCTATAATTAGTTCCATTAATTAATTGAACAATTCATGTTCAGTTATGTCAAGTGTACTTGGTTGTTATCAGGAAGAAAAAAACATGAAATTTCAGGGCTATATTGATACATACACAAAAATCATAATATATTATAGGAGTAGGAAGAGTCATCAAGAAGCTCTGAAAAAAGAACCCAGGAGCCGGGCTCAGTGGTGCATATCTATAATCCCAGTGACTCAGGAGGTGGAGGCAGAAGGATTGCAAGTTTGAGGCCACAGGCAGCCTGTGCAGCTAGTGAGACTCTGTCCAAAGATAAAAAATTAAAAAGGCCTGGGGGTGCAGCTCAGTTGTAGAGTGCTTGCAAAGTATGAACAAGGCCCTGGGATCAAACCCTAGTACCACAAAAAATGAAAGAAAGAGAGAAAGGAAGGAAGGAAAGAAAGAAAGAGACAGAGACAGACAGACAGACAGACAGACAGACAGACAGACAGACAGACAGACAGAAAGAAGAAAGAAAGAAAGAGGAGAGAGAGAGAGAGGAGAGCCAGGAAATTTGGTCTTGCTGAGCACCCCAAGAGAGACTTCTTGGAGGAGGAAGAGCGTGATCTAAACCTCAAATGCCCACTCATTGTTCAAAGTTGCTTTGATTTCACAGGCACCAAATGGCTGTGCCTTTTCTGTTTTGCCATTTAGTATGAGAAAACCCCTCTGTGCATTGAGAGTTTGGTATTATTTTGGACACTTTAAGAGCAAGAGAACTTCAAGTTCCAACTAAAGTACATTTCAAAAAGTGTTTGCTTTAAAAAGCGATGACATTTGAGGTTCAGTTCATTTATATCCTTTCAGTTCCTCATCTTTGTCACTTCTATGAATCAGGCACACTTTGGACATTCAAATAATTCAGAAGCTTTACTGTCAAACTTCTCTTCTTGTTTCAAGAAGGGTAGGTAGAAGGTTTGGCTTTCAATGCTTTACACTAAAAAAAAGCCATCCTTGATAAGAAATCTGACAATGGCAAGGGCAAACACAGGCAGCACTCACCATGTGCCATGTATGGTTCTAAGTGCTTTGCATAAATTATTCTCATGTCCTACATGCAGTCATTTAATGATATGGAATCTATTAATATTCCAGTTTTACAGATGAAGGAACTGAGACTCCCTAGGGGCTAAATAATTGGCCAGTGGTCACCCAGCTGATAAGGTCAAAACCCAGGTTTAAGTTAACAAAGTCTAGTTCCAGATAATATGCACTGCATCACTATTCCACCTAGCCTCCTTCTGTGCATACCCAAATTTATTTGATTGGTTTAAAGCAATAGAAGAGGAAAAACTGGCATGATTGTAATAATTAGGAAAAACCAAAAGTGTTTTTTACTGTAGATTTTTGGTTCAACACATGTTCATGGTTTTAGGGGCCCAAATTATGCAGGCTTTGATTTGAACATTTATTTTTAAGATGCATGCACTGGTAATTACCTAACCATAAATGTAAATCAAGATCATTGTAGAAAAACATGATTAAAATAGAGTGTAGCTTAAAGAAGATGGGGAAAATCACCTAGGAGATAACCATTATTTGTATTTTGGAGTAGTTTTGCACTAGTTTTTTTCCCTAGCTAAGTATTTGCCTCTTCGGTATGCATATTGGAGATTGTGGAATAATCAGCCTAGTATCTCGATATTTGTCCATGTTGTTCCATTTTATTAAAAAATCCATCTAAGCTTCGTTTGTAAAACACAAAAATTTTTCATCAAATGGACATTCTACAATTTATTTAATTAAATATTTAAGCATTCATATTGTTTCTGCTTCCTTTATTAAAATAAACACTTCGGTAAACATCTTTATATATTTTCATAACTGATAATACTTTCTCAAACTTTGTCAGATTTGTATCAGATTTGATTCATTACTTAATTCCATAAATACTAAGTATCTTCAAGGTGTCAGGCACAGATGGTGGATTGAGGATACTGTGGTATTACTAGACCAAAAGAGATGAATGCAGGTAAAGCTCTCAACACGCGACCATCTGCTTCACTTGAAAGGCTGTTCCAGAACTTCATCCCTCACGACCTGTTAAGACTTGCATCTCACTGAATCCTATATTAAAATTGTGTTTTCCAATTTGAAATGTAAAAAATTATATCTCATTATTGTCTTTGTATTTCTTTTATTTCTAGTGAGGCTATACCTTTATCCTATATCTTATTGTTGCTATTGTTAGGTGCTGTTGAGCAGGTCTGACTCATAACGACTGTATGTACAACAAAACAAAATACTCCCCAACACTGTGCCATATGCAGCACTATTGTCAATGCTTCTCTGCTATTCATAGGGCTTTCAATGGTGGACTGTTTCAGGAGTGGCCTACCAGGTCCTTCTCTCTATATGGTATATTTACTATTCATAAATGTTTAATTTTTAAAATCTGTTCAAGGTCTCATCTAACTGAAGAAATTTCTCATTTCATACATTTTTATAGCTTGAGAAAATGAATATCAAAAATATTCCCTAACAGCCTTACTGTTGCCTTTTAGTACCCATAAAAATCAAGGTCAGACTTTTGATACTTGTAGCTCTCAGAAACCTAGGTAATAGTAGAAAAATCAGAATGGGTTCCCTGACTGCACTGATAACCCGGGAGGAGACATTAAACAAATTGAGCAGAGGGTATCAAAATCTATTTGTTCCCTGGGTCACAAAAGTTAAATGCAGATGTATGCAGTTGGAATAGTTCTACAAAATATTTTAAAGCTCCAGGTTTGCCTTTCTAAGGGAATTAGCTATTTAATATAACATAAGATATACTAATGGTAACGGTATTTAATGTAACATATACATCTCACTGAATCCTAGACACATAAAGCTTTTCAAAGTACTTTAACGAAGACTCTTTGTAACCTATTCTCAGAAATAGGTTACATCTTTCATCCTTTCATCTTTCCTGTTTTCTGTTCATGACAAGTACACTAGAATGCTCAAGTGATTATAAAACAGCATGAAGACTAAGGAAGCAGAGCTTATTGGTGACTCTCTCACAAATTACCAATCACCCTCTCTGTCCCTTACCACATTTTATTTTCCTCAAAGCTATTATTACCTAAAATTATTTATCTGCTTATGTTATTATTTTCTACTTCCCTTCTCTAAAACAAGCCCCATGAAGACAAAGACTTAATCTTATTTTCTTATCTCCAGGACCTTAACTATATCTGGTGTGTAGTTGTTTTTAGATGCCAACAAGTCAGGTCCAACTCCTAATGACCCTGTATACAACAGAATGAAACACTCTCCAACACTATGCCATACGTGGCACTATGTCAGTGCTTCTCTGCTGTTTATAGGCTTTTCATTGGCTGATTGTTTCGGGATTGTTTTGAGAGTAGGCTGCCAAGTCCTTCTCCCATTTTTGTCATGCTGGGGATAGAACCCAAGGCCTCAGAGCACACAGAGCAACACTCTATCAACTGGGCTAATCCCCAGCCTATCTACCATATAGTAGATACGGCTTAGTAAATTGATTAACTAGACAGAATACGGGCTGGGATTTAGCTCAGTTGGTAAAGTGCTGCACTGCAGTCTCTGAGGTCCCAAGTTCAATTCCCAGCACCGCAAAAAATGGGAGAAGGACCTGGCAATCCACTCCCAAGGCAATCCCGAAACAGTCAGCCATTGAAAAACCCTATGAGGGTCGCTATGAGTCGGACACGACTTGACGGCACCTAACAGCAACAACAGACAGAATACAATAGCCTGGGAAAATACTATGTTTAGGGATTAAGTGAAAAATTGATTGAATCAAACAGACTTGCATTAAATTCTTATCTTTGCCACTCTCACAAGCTGTATGACCTTTGAAGAATTAATTTGAATTTACTGGGGGGGGAGAGAGAGACAGAGAGGAGAGCTTGGCACGTAGCAAGTGTCCAATGCAGAGTCATTATCATCATATTCATTAGATGCTTCCTCTGACCTGTGTGTAAGGCTTAGGCCCTGAGAGCAGTTGCTGATGCTCTACCCTGAGACCCAGCTGCTAAGAAGACTGCCTGGAGCAGACTGGATGCATGACCTCCCAGGATGCTTCACTCCCTCCACACCCAGCCAAACTGAGCCATAGAGAAAGAGAAAGAGGAGCCACATCAAAGAAGAGATCCACACGGAGAGAAGCCCATTTCTAGAGAATGTCCGGCTTCCGGCCCCTACCCTCAGGCTGACTTGCTGACCATCACGGTGAATTTTTGTTGACCGCTCTGCACTCTTTCACTCTGTCCCCATTAACACTGAGGAGAGGCCCTGCCCTGTGAAGTTTCCCCATACCATCTGGGGTTAAGGAGCTAGCTGTGACTGTCCCCAAATAAGGGCAAGACTTTGTAGGGAACCAGCCAACTGAACACACTGGGACCAAGTGAATTAAACAGCTGGCTGATGCCACAATCTGATTAACAAACAAACAATAAAAAAGTGGGTCCAGCCAGAGCTAAACTTTTCCACTAACTTAAGATGAGTTGATGATTTTCACAATAAACAAATAATACACAGGACCACTTACAATGGTCATAATTTATCTGTTATGTATTTGTCCATCTACTCCACAAGCAATTATTTCATACAGATGTTCTTCCATTTATGATGGAGTTGATGGATTATGGCCCAACATCATAAGCTGAAAACACCCTAAGTCAAAAATGTACTCAATATACCTAACATACAGAGCACGATAGCTTAGCCTAGCCTACCTTGACCGTGCTCAGGACACTTACATAAAGGCCTGAAGTTGAGCAAAATCATCTAACACAAAGCCTGTTTTCTATGTGGTAATCATGCGATCCTGTAGCTGACAGAGAGCAGTGGTTTCCTGCCACTGCCCAGCACCACAAGAGTATCATACAATACAACACTAGCCCAGGAAAAGACCAAAATTCAAAATTTGAAGCTTGACTTGTACTGAATGCACTTTGCTTTTGCACCATTGTAAAATGAAATGAATCTACAAAGAGTCCTCTTGGATATGTAGGTTGGATGGTAGAACAGTTTTCCAGTTTTTCAGACAAAAAAAAAAAAATCACTAGGCCCCAAGCTAAGAAATGGATAAGTATGGATGGAGAGATGAAGAAGGATTTAAGAGCTAGATCAGAAGAAGGAAGCCTACAAAATATCAGGAAGTAACTGTATTTTCCCACAAGATTTTAGAGTCCTTTTGAGTCACCTACTCCACCTCCATTGTACAAGTAAGAAGATTTTCTTTCAGCAAGGTCAAGCAACTGCTCAAGATCATACAGCTGGCAGCTTTACTCAGACTGGAGAGACATCAGGAATCTTGATTATTACTATATGTATTAGTTTCCTAAGGCTGCTGTAACAAAGTGCCACACACTGTGTGGCTTAATACAACACAAATGTATTGTCCCACACTTCCGAAGGCTAGACATCCAAAATTAAGGTATCAGTATGTCAAGTTCCCTCTGAAATCTCTAAGGAACTCTATTTTGCCTCTTCCTGGCATAAGTCCAATTTGTGTGCACACAGCCTTCTCCCCGTGTGTCTGCCTTCATCAGTCATGTTGGATAAGGAGCCTCCCCTACTCCACCCTCATCTAACTAATTACATCTGCAGTGAACCTATTCCAAACAATTTCACCTTTCCAAAGAGGGAATGTATTTAATCCATGTCAGTTCAGCCCATGACACTATATCCAAATGTTCTGACACAAAGTGATACTCTCTTGGAATAAATTGGCTTCCCCTTGCCTAAATATAGACAAAGATCATAGGGTCTATGCAGAGTGGCCCAATTTATTAAAAACTCTCGGTTAAAGCTGTAGTTCTAATCTTTACCCATTTCTGACTTCTCTACTTGGACTTGAAGTAACTGGCACTATGGAGTTACTGTTGAAAGATCAAAACTTTGTTTTATTTCTCCTTTCAGCTTTTCCATATCACTGTCCTAATGTGATCTTTCCTAAATCCCTGAGCAAGCCTCTCAATTTATCTTTCTGTCTAGTGGGGAGAAGGCTTCTCCACGGTGCAGTAAGCAAAGCATGGAGTGATCAACATACTATCTACAGCATCAGATCTTAGTCAGCAAATGCATTTTTTGAGGAGAAAGGCACAGTGGAAACAATAGAATGTGGCCATTGCTCTAGTCTTTCTGATTACTGACTAATGAGGAACCAGAGTCCAAAATAGCTGATTCGGCCTCACCCAGGAAGTGCACCCCTGGCCAACTTCCTCTGACTTCCCCTCTGGGCACCACAGCTGCTGTAACCTATAACTTACCCTGGGGTTTTTTACCTCGGCCCAGACTCCGGGCCTGTCTTGTTCTGCAGAAAGTTTTTCTAAACCCCTCTGCACACCAGGAGCATGTCCCTCTGAGGGAGATTCAGATGGAGAAGGGGAATAGAGACAACACCGGACCAGATACTTCACACGTTACGTCTTTCTCGTAAAGACGGCCAAGACGTTACAGAATCATTAGATTAACCACTGCATCAATCTCAAGATTCCAGGCAAGTGAAACTTAGACCCCACTAAACCCACCCTCACTTGGAATTTGGGGTCAATCAGAATCTACACTGAAATTTAATTTTGCCCCAGCAGTGAGGATTTGCTAAGCAAATTAATGCTGAAGTGTAAACAAGGCTTCCAGAGTCTGTCTATGAGCCTTGAAAGGACAACATGCATTCAGGGCTTGGAAGCAATCCTTTTACATGCTAATTACAAACCCCACAGTATTTGTGAAAGTGGGTCTCTCTGGGATTTCTATTTGCCAACAAGTTGTTTATTTCCAGTTTAAAGAGGATAGAGGCCTATGAATAATTGAGTACCTAGTATGCATTCTGCCTGTGCTCTGTGAGAGATTATCTCCACAACCATCTTGGAAGGAAGCATCGCCCTACTTTGCACCTGTGGAATGGAGCTATGGCCTGAGTCGTACAGCTGGTGAGTAATGGAGCTGGGATGCAAACCCAGGACAGCCTGCCTGTGCATCAGCAGGTATCAACCTCTGACTCTATGAGGTCTGCTTTTCTCCGAATTGTATTCTCAAATTCAGTCTTCTCAATGGTTCAGAATGGTATGTCCCTCGTTAGCTCAAATTAGATCATTTATATAAATCCCATTTTCATTTCAGTAATGAGGAAAAGGAGGTATTCATTCAAGAAGCACACTATCAAAAAAAAAGAGAGGTGGTGGCAGATCTGGGCTAATAAATTGTGGTATGTGGTGTTTCTTGAGACCTATGGAGGACTCTTACAGAAGACAAGCCAGAAAATTAATCTCTCTTTGTTATGTGTTTCTGTTCAAAGGAAAGACATGTTTTCATCCCTCATAGGACAGAGGGCTTTCCGGTCTTAGCTAGTGCAGATGAGGTGTGTGCCTGGGAGCTTGACGGATCGTGATGTTGGGGTTTAACTCTTCATTGGCACCCGTTTCCAGTACTGCTGCTACTGTCTACTAAGATCAGAAAACTGACAGAAATTTGGAGATAATTTCATGTTTTCGGAAATACTACAAAGCCTCCCCTCAGCTATGAGGCTCCATCTGCAAGTCACATCATAACCTTCCCATTTAGCTTACTTTTAAAGCATACACATAAGACATTTTAGTGGAATTCGAAAAGTAGGGCTTTTGACCTAGAAATGAAACAGCTGCTGATGTCCAGAGTCTGTGTCATTAGAGAGATTTGAAACCTCACAGGCAAGTTCAAACTCTGTAAGGTTTACAGAGAACACGCTGAACCTTTCCTATGGCTCTTGTGCCAATAGCTCATTAACTGCCCAGCAGCACATAATGCATGAAACAAAACAGGTTTCAAACAATTATAAGGTACAACAAATAAATCAAGGCTTTAAAATATTTATTAATGTTGACTTTTCCATTGCAAAAAAAAAAAAAACTTGCATAAAGCATCAATATGACTCTTATTACCATAGGTAGGACTGGCTGTTTGGACGCAAATAATCTTAAACGCTTGCACAGCCAACGGTACCCTTTCAGCTAAGGAGCCATTCAGTCTCAGCTTCAAGTGCGCCGGAAGTGCGAATAGCCCCTGCACTTCAGAGCTCAGCTTGCTTTGCTAGGAGACAGTTGAGCAAAATCCCCGCATGCGCTGATTCATTCTGCCTGCTGATTGGTTGTTCTTTCTGGTCCCTGACATCATCCTGTTGCTGGGTGGAAAACCTCTGCAGCGCAACCCTCGATACTGACTTCAAATTCTTGTGAAAGGGACATTGTACTCAACAGTGAAATCAGATTAAAGCTCAAATGGAATTAGAAAAATCTCCTTTTTGTGTGATCGCTTCAGTCATCTTATGGCTCCTGAAGTATAGCGCTCCCCCGCCCCCACCACATAATCTGGTAAATGCTTTCCTGAGGCGCTCTTTCCTAGCACCCAGCCCCCAGTCGCCTCTAGAGTACAAGAGAATAAGAAATGTATCCGTGTTTTTCCTGTGTCTCTAGATGGAGGATGTTTTTCACATCTCCCAGACAGGGCTGGTTTTCTGGTTAGTTTATGTGCCTACCTTTACCAATGCAATTAAAGTATGCACTCATTTGCTACAACGAATTGTGAAGTTTTGTTTCCGTAATAAATGGCTTTCTAGCTCTCATTTATCCTCCCAGCATTCTGTGAGGTTAACTGTGGATTCATGGCAAAAGCCAACTTGTCTACTACCCTTTACAGTTTGCAAAGCACCTTGTATATCCATTATCTCATATGTCTCTCCCAGCAGTCCTATGGATTAGTTACTATTACTTCCCTCATTTTATAGATGAGGGAGCAAGCCTCCAAATATCAAATCATTTGCTAGCTCCATAGCTCATAAATGTCAAGGCTGGGATTCAAACTCTGACTTTCTGACTCGAGTTTCTGAACTCTTTCCACTAGGATGTAACATCTTTCAGTCCTGGGGGCCAAGTGATTTGTAAAGACCAGTCCAAAATAAGATAAACCAGCACCAGGATCCAGCAATTCCTATTCCCCACACAGTGCCTTTTCTTCTAAACCTCCTGGTAGCTCTCAAAACAACCTTGTTCTTCAGGTTTGCTTTAGAGATGCTCTTAGACACACATTTGTTTTGGTGATCCCTGGACCTTCACAAGCTTTTACTTAAGTGTAGCTTTGAAGAGAAAAAAAATAAAAGCCTAATAATATGAATGCACATTTGCACATATTACATAAGGTTTCTATAAGGGAAAGCTTATCCAGGTCCAGGCTTCCTTTAGGCATTAAGGTAATGACTTTGACAAAGGAGAAATAACTGGCTTACTAAGCAGCTCAGTACCTCAGCTGTGAGAGACGCTTCTCGGGGGCAGCAGGCTCCTCCTCGCCTCTGTGGAGGCGCTGCACTTCTCTTGTTTATCTCAGGCTGGGATGATTAACCGCACTTTGCTTTGCTTTCATCTTGCCTAACAGTTTTCTCTTTCATGTCATTCATTGCCGTAAACCTTCCTCTCTTCAACTTTTAATATACTTTTGAAGTATTTCAGCTTCCCCGCATTATTTTTACATAAACAGAGAGAGAGAGACACACACACACACACACACACACACACACACACACACACCCCACCATGAATTTACTGCTTAGACATGGCTAAGTCTGGCTTGCTCAGGTAAAAGCAATGTTCTCTAACCCACTCTTATTTTGAAACGGGATCCTTCAATCAAGCCTCGTAAGATTAAAATGTTGGAGGGAGGCAATAAGAGAATGAGGGTCCACATTACCCAGACATGGATACGGAGGGTTTTATTGCCAGTCTTGATCCCTGTGACCACAGGCCCCCAACACATAACACCATGACTTGTGTTTCACAATGCACATAGCTGATTTCAGGTACTTTGCAAGCTTCCCTCATTTTCCCTATAGTTGCCAGTTTCCCCTTTGGGGGGACATTGTGGGGCCACGTGTCCCCTTGATCCTCAGGTCCCCTACTCCTGAGTATGACCTAGGCACATACTCTGAATTTCAGCAAACTGCTCTCTTTGAAACTGGCTTCATTTCACACTACTCAGATCTTCACGTTTTCACTGTCCGTGGAAATACAAACTTGCTGATTTCTCTCTTTCTGTAATATTTTAATGTGTAAATTTAACAAGCAATGTGTCATATCAAAATATAGAATCTTGTCTCATGCTCTCCAGGGTGAGCCTGGGTATTTCCCACATCTAGTGCGCCTTCTCTCCCTGGTGCTCTAGCTTTGCCTTGCCTTTTAAAACAGCACACAGAAGCTGAGCATCGTGGCTTAGGCCTGTAATCCCCATGACTGGGGAGGCTGAGTCAGGAGAATCTCAAATTGAAGGCCAGAGACAGCCTGTGTAACCTAGCCAAACCCTATCTCGAAATAAAAAATGAATAAAAGGGCTAGGGGATGCAGCTCAGTGGTAGAGCACTTGCCTAGCATGCATGAGACTCTGGGTTCAAACCCCCAGCACTGCCAAAATAAACAGATAAAATGGCAGAGAGTTAGCCCTTGGTAAATGTTTTTAAAAAAATCCTATGTCACATAGCTAGTTGGTAGCAGGTGAAACTAAAATTAGATGTCAACCTTGCTTAATTGTTAATTAAATATTCCATTGATGAGGAAACACATCAATGTATGTTAAACAGTTTGCAGACTATCTGTCCAGTTCCAAAGTTCCAGAAATGGAATCCCTCTCCTGGGATCTGAGAGTTAGCCTATTCCTCCCATCTCTCTTCACCCCCATCTCCTGTACCTGCCTTTTACTCTGCAAGGGGGCCCAGAAACTATGCTCAAAGCCAGATGATCTCTAAGAGTACATCCAGCATGTCATGCTATGTCTTTGATCCCTTTGCAAAACTGTTTGTGCTGGGTTACAAGTTCAGGCTCAAGAATTAGGTCTCACTCAAACATTACCAATGCTACATCCCACAGTATACTGAAAGGAGGAACAGATACCAAAATTATTGTGTGAAGAGTTTCCCTGTTCATATTTTTTAAGAAATCAAGGAGATTAATATACTTGCCTCACACTGATGAAATCCATCACATAGAACTGGGATGTGGGCTATCACAGTCACAATGAATGTTACCAAGTATTTCTGCCAAACTGACAGAAACTCAGATATGGAAAGAAAAAAGAATCAGTGAGAAATTAATGAAAATAGATTTTAAAAATAAGTATCTGTGGTATTCATGGTTTAATCGAAGAAAAAAGTGAAATATAACAAGACACAATGAAAAACAAAAAATACCTCAAGATGATTAACATCCAAAAGAATTTTTTTTATTTTGGTAATTCGTTTTCTATATTACATTATGACTGGTATCATATTTGATATACCTATTAACTAGAGTTCTACTGGCAAAATCCAGGCCCCTTTAACACATTCTATGCATGAAATTGGGAATCAGTGATTTATATAACAATTATACATTTCTTTTCTCCTGATTTCACTGCATAACTTATAGAAACTCTGGAATAAACTGAAGAGACAAAAGTTTCTATGAAATATCAAGAAATGGTACAGAAGGCAGAGCATATCATACTATGGAGCCTAATTCTAAGGAATGAATGTAAGTCCCAAGTACTAAACAAAATAGAACTAAACTGTCCTCAGACTTGGAAACCATATGCAAGAATAAATTTTATATTTCAATCCTCAAAATTTATCAGATAACCTGGCTGCCTTGCATACTTTCTGCAAGTCTATAAAAATTATGTGGACTAAGTTACTGAAAATATGTTTATTAAATGTCCGTCAGCAACCTCTTCCTGATAGGTCTGTAACAATATTAAAATGTAAGGTTATAAGTACTGTGAAGTAGGTATTCACAGGTGTCATAGATGACTATAAATAAGGTATTCATCTCTAGTGACAAGATAGGCAAAGCGCAGGAAAAAAAGCCATATGGTACTCTAACTTACATTAACCAATCAATAATCATCTGGAGGGAATTTTCACCACTGCTACGCTAAGAGGCTTAAGAGAACCCAGAAATCTGTCACCAATTTTTTAAGTTGAGTCTTAAACTAACAAAAAGAAGACATGTTCATCAGATCTGCACGTAGCAGAAAGTTGGAAGAGAGAGCTAGTAAGCTGATGAACTGAAACCAGATTCAAAAGGATATAGCAGGCTGGTAGGATGGCCTGGAACCAAGAAAATGGAACATTTTATATTGTAAAATATCAAATACTATATATCAGAACAGGAGGTGGGAAAGCTGGTTTAGAAGCAGTCCACATGCGAAGACCCAGTGGGTGACTCCCTGGAAGGTCCTCCTGGCCTGGCTCTGTATACGCTCCTCACGGAAGCAGAATATCAGTACTAAATTGAAGTGTCTTTAAGGGCTGGATTACATCTCAGTATTTTAATCTCCCTCTTTTGTCTAGCCTAAGGCTTAACACAGAGGACATGCTGAATAAGTCTTCCTTGTTGTTGTTGTTAGGTGCCATCGAGTCGGTATCCGACTCATAGCGACCCTCTGTACGACAGGGGAAACACTATTGTCAGTGCTTCTCTGCTGTTCATAGGGTTTTCAATGGCAGATTGATTTTTGGGAGGGGGTTGCCAGGTCCTTCTCCCAAGCCTACAGCTTCTGGTGTTCCCAGGCACTCTCCCATCCAGGTACTAACCAGGCCTGACTCTGCTTAGCTGGATCGGATGCCACAGGGCTATGGCTGCAGGCCAAGTCTTCCTTAAATAGAGTCAAAACTAAAGATGCTGGAAACAACAGGCTCTGGGCAGAAGCCTGGCAATTGTCAGAGAAGCCTGGACGAGTCTTCCTCTCATGTCCCAGTCTTCATGGTGTTGCTCTGGGCTTTCTCCTCCCATTTTCTTCTGAAGATAAAATTCAAAATCCCGCTGGTCGAGGTGGTGCATGCCTGTAATCCCAGCAACGCAGAAGGCAGAGGCAGGAGGATCCCAGGTTCCAGACCAGAGGCAGTCTGCATAATTTAGCGAGACCCTGTCTCAAAAAGTAAAAGACAGTGCGCTGGGGGTGCAGCTCAGTGGTCCAGCACTTGCAAAGCATGCAAGTGCAAGGCCCTGGGTTCAACCCCAAGGACCAAATAATCAATCAATCAATCAATCAATCAATCAATCAATCAATAATGTTAACCCCTTTTGCAGGGTTAGAAGGCTGGTTCTGATCACCCACCCGACCGCCCACCGCCTCACACTCGCTTCCAACACTCGCCTCGTCACTCACTTGCTGCTCTGGCTCTTGCTGTTGCTCTGGGCCTCCAGTGGCCTTTCCACTCTGAGCACATGCTGGGCTCTTTGCATGGAAGACTCTCTCTCTCTCTCCCTCTCTCGCTCTCTCCCTCCCTCTCTCTCTCTCTCCCCCTCCCTCCCTCACATCTCTATTTCTATCTCTTTCTTTCTGCCTGTTTTTCCTGGTCCACTGCTGCTTGTCTTTGTGACTTATCACGGAGCCCTCTCCGATGCCACCGTCCAGGTTGGGCCCCTGGCAGGTGCCTGTCCAGTTCCCTGTGTCTTGCCTTTCTCGCACTAATCACGGTCATCATTCAGTGTCAGCTGCAGAATTATTGTCTGAAATCTGACTTCTCGCTGGAGTATGACGTCCATGAAGGGAGGGACCCCTGCCATCCTGTGTCCTTACCACTCACGCTGAGCACGTAGCACACCCAACTTCCCCCACCCTCGTGTCCTGGTGAAGGGTTTGAGGGATCTTGTTAGCCTGTAGGACCTGATTCTTACAGATGCCGGGGTGGGCCAGAGAGCCTGCATTTTCTCACAAGCTTCCAGTGACGGCTGATGCCCGAGTCCTCTGGCCCACTTTGAGGGAAGCAGTCTGCAGCACAGCCTGCCTGCGAGGCCGCACTGCCTTTACACTGCCCCTTCCGTCCACCCTCACAGCTGCTGCCTTAGTGGGACCCTGCTGTACCCTCCCTGGATGATCTAGTCTCCCTGCTCGTTTTCCTAGAGTCCAGCTCCTAAGTGTCTTCCTAAAATGCAAATCTAATCATGCTCTGTCCCTTCTTCAAAGAGTTTAAGACGCTATGTCACTTTGTAGGAAAAAACCCATGTCCTCGGCGTGGCATCTGAAGCCCTATCACGAGCTTATCTCTGCCAACTTTTCTGGTTCTCCCTCTCACATCCTCCCCTTCTGCCCTGACAAGGCCTCTGCAGGTCCTCTAAGTGTCCAGACTGTTCCCTTCCTCCTTAGCTCGCTCATGCCTCTGAGCTGCCCTGGAATACCCTCTCCTATCCCCATCCGCCTATCAGACATCTGCCCCTCCCGTGCGTCCTTCCCTGAGTCCTCTATCCCAGGAGGATCGCCAGCTGCCTCCTGTGGGTCCCGCTGTATCTCCCCAATCTAACCCAGCTTCTCCTCACAGCAGCCACCTTCCCTGGGCAGGGAGTCCTCTGAGCACAAAACTGAGTCTCCCTTGTCCTTGCTCCCTCCGAGTCTGGTTCGTGGCTGGCACTGAAGAAATGGGTAGTGAAGTCATGCCCTCATGCTCTGTCCCAGATGCCATATTTTCTACAGGATGATGAGAGGCAGAAGAGTCCCTCCAAAGAAGGACTAGCAACATTGGTCCAGAGTCCCTTTAATATAAGAAATGGCTCAAAGAATGGCCTAACATAAAATCTGCAGAAAAAGATGTTCATGCATATGAGTGCTCAATACCTATTTATTGAATGACAGGATGAATAAATGAATCATAATTGCTGCCTCTTTATGGAGCTGTCAGATTAGAGCAATTACATGCATGTGAGTTATCTACAGCCCCAACAGCTAGAATATTATATCTAGGACAGCAGATTTCAGCCCAATAAAGTAATGAGTTTCCTAGCAGGACCAACATAGCAAATTCTACTTCCTTTACCAGCCTTCTAAATGATCCCTTTCTTTTAAGATATAAAAAGCAAAGCAACACCGCATGGTCTCTAGTGTTATTTTTGTGGTAAATAACAGAAAAAACTTAAGCTGCGGGTGATGTGTTGGCTCTAGTGGGGTCAAAAGCACAGCCCCACTCTCTCTTTCTGCTCCCAGCACCCACCTCCTCCTGTGTGGCTTCAGCATAGAGGCCCTACAGGCCCAGCTCCCTTCTTCTCCATGCAAAACGGAGGCAGCCTCCTGCCCCAGCACCCCCGTGTTCCCTGGAGACACAGCATGGCATACCAGTGCTGGACCCTCTGCTCTGGGGAAGGAGGCACAGCAGCAGGAGGACAAGTAGGTGACAGAGACCAAAGGAGGAGCAGCTGCCGAGCAACCCAGGAAGAACAAAAGTCAGAGGGCCAAATCAGAAGCTACTCACCGCAGGACGAACTCCTGTTCTTACTCCAAACTGTGCCACTGGGTTCAACACTGCATTTTCACATACTGTAAATTTGGTTATTGAAAACTCCCCCAACGAATCCACATTTTACTAACCTGAGAAGAATTCACTGTTCCTGTGACCCAGACCCAGAGCCTTTTCTGCATTGTCTTGATTTCTTCCAAATAATGTGTCATATTGTGGATAGAATGGTGAAGAAAATTGACCTCACAAAGCCTATAATTTGGGGGAGAAGCAAACTGAGTCACAAAACAATCACAAAGCAGGTGACAAGTACTGTAGGAGAAGAATATGTATCCAAAATTATTGTATCAAGATAATGTCAATTAAGCTCTGCCATGACTTTGTTAACTTGACCCATTGTAATGCAGATTGGGAGAAAGGCTTTTCTTGCTGGAATAATCTTTGTTTTACTGTGGAATGCCTTGTGAAAATATGTCATCTTTTCTTACAGACTATTTTTATATAAATTATTAACCTCCTTTACACCATCCCCATATTCAATATCCCTCAAGCCTCCTTCCCTCCCCCCTCATGGCAGGACACACCAGGACTTGTAAAGTTTCTTTGTTCTCTCTAAATTCCTTCTCCTCTAGAAAATCTAAGACTCCCCCTCTCTTCTCCTTCCCAATATCAGACAATCGGATTTAGCCAAGATTGTGAGGTCAAAACCCTAACCAACTGGGTGAGACCCAGTCATAGGGATTGGGTTAGGAAAGAAAAGACTGGTCCCTAATAACAACATGAAGCTCCTAATAACGGCAATGATAGCTTAATGAAGAAGCTCACCAGAGGCTGGGTATAGTGACCTACACGTGCAATCCCAATGACTCAGGAGGCTGAGGCAGGAGGATTGTGAGTTTGAGGCCAGAGGTAGCTGTGCAACTTAGTGAGATCTCATCTCAAATAAAAAATTTTAAAAAGGGCTGGAGATGTAGCTCAGTGATAAAGCATTTCTGTAGTATGTGTGACCCCCAGGTGTCTGTCAGCTTTTCATGCTGTAGGTAATTGCGTGTTGCTGTGATGCTGAAATTTATGCCACTGGTACCTCAGATACCAGCAGGGCCACCCATGGTAGACAAGTTTCAGCTGAGCCGCAAGACTAAGACAGACTAGGGAGAAGGACCCTTCTGAAACAATTAGTCATTGAACATCCTATGAATGGCAGAGACGCACTTTCAGATATAATGCCAGAAAATGAGCCCCCCACGTTGGAAGGCATTCAGAAAATAGCTGGGGAAGAGTGCTTCCTCAAAGTAGAGCTGACCTTAATGACATGAATGGAGTAAAGCCCCTGGGACCTCCATTTGCTAATGCAGCATGATTCAAAATGAGAAGAAACATAGTGGCTGCAACATTGGGCTCAAATATAAAAAGATCATGTGCATGGCACAGCATTAGGTAGCATTTTGTTCTGTTGTACATAGGATTACTATGAGTTGGATCTGACTCAATGGCACCCAAGAAAACAAACAACAGTATGTGCAAGAGCCTGGGTTCAACTTCCAAGTACAAGGGGGAAAAGAAAAAGAATCTCACCAGAATTCTGATCTCTGCTTTTCACTGGATTAAAAAAAATCCCATTGCTTATTAAAATGTTGGTCTCTATTAATAAACACCACAGTTTATTTACAGTGAGTTAAAAACCTAGGAGATGACTCTGGTGACTTTGTTCCTGTTTCCACAGAAAGCATAGATGTACTACCGTCAGGTGACCTAAGAGGCAATGGGTTCCATTGTAATTGCTGGCCCACATTGTGGTCCCAGCTGGACTGATGTTTTAATTTCTGCCTCTTTTGTGGCTTCCATTATCCTGGGAGCCAAGGTATAAACGTGTCTGGAATCACAATTTGTGGAAGGTTAGTAAAGTTTTGGAACTGGGCCAGGACCATTCAGTGCTTGCGATGGATTTCTTGGAGACCGTCCAAATGCATGGGCTGTCCATTTGTGCCATGCAGCCAGACTTGAGTCTAGAATAGACAGTTAAGATAAAATTTTGCTTACTGCAGCCTAGCCACACAATGGGGAAAACCTGAGGCGAGCAGTCTCGAGAGGGTTGCTTCTGTGCTTTTGAAGGCTGGTTCCAGAAGAGCAGGGTAAGGCTATAGGGTGCTTAGGAAGCAGTCACTATGTTAAGGATGATATAAAGAGACAGCGATAGCTAAAACTGAAAAGGTACTGGTTCTTGGCAAATGCTTTGCCTACCCAATAGGTAGTCCTGTGTAATGAATAAAAGCAGGGCGTTTTAGTTTTGCCAGAGTTAGTATTCCAGCTCTAACATTTGTCAGTTGTGGGACTTTAGGAAATTTCACTTACTGCTCAGAAAGGCAAAGGCAGAAAGTTCGGGCTAAAGGAGTAAATGCCTATAAATGCTTAGCATAATGAGGACACATAGAAAGTGTTCTGCCACATCTTATAGAAAGACAATCTAAAATGTTATTATCCAGTGACTTTATAAGTTTTTTGAAGGTCTCAAACTTGGGAATTTGATGAAAACTATGGCTCCTTGTCCCTCAACAACAAATCTACCTATGAAAAGTGTTTGTATGCAGTTTTAGGGAGTTCAAAGATACGAGGCAGTACAACCAGAGGCGGAAGGCGAGGGCGCCTTGTCTTAGAGCTAATCCCACTCTCAGAGGAGAAATAATGTTCTCGGTTTCGTTTATGTTCTATAACTTTTATCATTTATATTCATAACCTCATATAACTTTTTAAGTTAAACGATCCTACCTAGTCTAAATCCTTTATTTATTTTAAACAACTTTAAGATTAACAGTGCTAAGATCCTGAGAAAATACTTAGTGTTCAAGTAAATGGCAAACTTGCTTTCAATTTCACATTTTAAGACTGCTTTAAAAAATAAATTTTCTCTTTATCCACTACCCTTTATGTTTCATTTAGTCTTCATATTTTAACATGTTTCTAATTTGTGCCTAGTCTCACTCTCTGAAATATATTTAGAGTCTTGAGAAATGCATGTTCATGCAAAGCCCCGTGAAGTATAAAATGGTCTCTCCCCTGTGTATGTTAAAATCTGCTCAGACATATCCATTTGATACTGTGCTATTTCATGGAGAAGAACTTCACTGAAATGCAGTACTAGACTAATAACTTCATTAGCTGGGGATTCAAATTCACAAAGCCTTACTGAGTGCCCACAGTGGGAGAGGACCCACGCCACGTGGTGTGTATGAAGAAACTGAACGTAGAGCTGCCTGCGTCATGGAGCTCACAGTCTAATGGTGGAAATGGCCTTTTCTTTCAGAAGAATGTGACTAGGATTGAATTCAGTTCATCTACAAGGCAGAGGGGACCTGCAAATGTTCAGCCACATAAATGCCACCAATGTCTCCATTATCACTCTTCAAAGACACCTGGCCTTTGTTTGCTTAAAAAAGAGTTGATTCAGTGTGGATGGCATAAGACCCAAAACAGCCAGAGTGTCTAGGCAAAATCTCACCCCCAACTCTACTCTGGCTTGTTGTTGTTTGTGTTAGGTGTCGTCGAGTAGGTGTCTGACTCATAGCGGCCCTACATACAATAGGTGAAACACTATTGTCAGTGCTTTTCTGCTATTCGTATGGTTTTAAAGGATTTAATGGATTGATTTTTAGGAGTGGGTTGCTGGGTCCTTCTCTCAAGCCTACAGTATCTGGTGTTCCCAGGTGGTCTCCCATCCAAGTACTAACCAGGCCTGACCCTCCTTAGCTTCTGAGATCTGATGGGATCGGATGCCACAGTGGTGTGGCTGCAGGCTATACTCTGGCAGAACCATGAAATAGGAATAGCAAACAGACCATGTTTAGTTAAGTCATCTCTAGGCTTTACACTGAAAAAATATTTTTAAGCTCTTCTACTTTGCTATGAGGAGAGTTTACCTGGCTTTTGAGAAGACTTTGAGCAATGGAGCAAAGATACTGGGATTTAGCAGTTTGCTGTAGTTAGAAAGTAGCAAGAAATGGAGCAGATGACATGGAAAGAAGAAAATTAACAAAAGGAATAGGCAACCGGAACATGAAAAATCAGAGGCAGATCAGATAAGTGACAGGGTGAAAAGCAAGAGGCATTAAACAGTCTTATAATCGTATAATATTGCTGAAACTGATCATGGAAACCCAGAAGCAGTGGTGGCACAGTCAGAGCAGCTAACACAGTGTTGGGATCTACGGGCGCTGAAGAATTCACCTCCCGCTCTGGACCAGAGGCTGAATGACGCTGCATGACGATGCTGAGAAGCCACCACACCACAGGCAAAGAGACACAGGTGAGCGGCTGAAATGATGCGCATAAATCTCAGGAAGGAGATAGCAACCTAATGAGCTGCATCATTAGATCAAGAGAACAAAGTCGCCTACCTACGATCTGGTGATGCAGTACCTTGTTCACGTGCACTCATAATTCATAGGCTGCAAAACTCTGGGCAGATGAATTGCCAATCTCTTCTCCCAGTGAATGCTTTGATGAACAACAGTGTGAAGATCCTTAGCCTGAATTCTTGGTTTTGTAAACAACTGTGAAACAAGGCATTTGTCTGATAAACAACAAAGATTCACAAATAGGCTTCTACAAACAGAAGGCAATAATAAGAGACAAAGACAGAACCTGTAGCACTTGGTATAGGCTTTCTATACTCTGTCTGAGGACCCTCTCAGCCCAGCCCTCTATTTACAACCTACTTATAGTTTATAGATCTATTTACAACATGATTAGGTTCTTGAGTCATAAGAAATATGCTTGTGATTTTGTTCAAATCACAAAAGGTAGATGACTTCTGCAAAGTAAAACTGGAATAATTTGCTATAACTAGCAGGCAAAGTTCTTGAATTATTCCAAGAGATTTCCTTTTCATTAACTCGCAAACTGTAATATTTACCTAGAAGCTTAAAGAGTGATTCCTATTCTTAGCTTAGAAAAAGGAGAATTTCTTGAGAGCAGGACACATGAAGATATATTCCTGTGTGTATGTACACATATACATAACTGTATACACACGCAAACCCAGGACACAGAAATGTGTATGTGTGTGTGCACACATGCACTCACCTGCATGCACACACAAATGCACACCTGGACTCTAGACATCATTTTCCTTGCTATAGAGAACAGAACAAGTGATCCATCCTTTGCATTTGGTTTTCAGTGCCCTCAGCATCTTTGTTATTCAATTGCACTCTGACATGAAAGTTTCTACTTTATTATGCGATTGTATAGATTCATCAAAGATAAAAATGTACTTTCAAACACAAGTGCAATAAAGATGTTTAATGATAAACCCTGCATGTTATCAAGCACTTGAGGCCCTTTTATTTTTATGTATGTATGTGTGTATGTACATATGTATGTATGTACGTACGTACGTACGTATGTATGTATGTATTTGGTGCTGGCGAGCAGAACCCAGGGCCTTCTGCATACTTTGCAAGTGCTGTACCACCCTGCTACACCCCCAGCCCACTTCTTATTTTTTATCTTGAAACAGGGTTTTGTTATGTTATGCAAGTTGCCTCTGGCCTCATACTTGCTATGCTCCTGCTTGTGCCTCCTGAGTTGCTGGGATTACAGGCATGTGCCAACATGCCAGGCTCACATGAGACCATTCTAAATTTTAAAAAAAGAAAGAAAGAAAGAAAGAAAGAAAGAAAGAAAAGTTGGTAAATAGTATCAGAAAACCCAAAACATTAAAATACAAGTAAATTTCAATTGCTATTGGAAAAATATACTATTGGTGTATGAAAAAAATTTAAACTAAAAGAAATGTTGTTGTTAGGTGCCATGGAGTCATGCCTGACTTATAGCAACCCTATGTACAGCAGATAGCCTGCAGCTGTAGCCCTGTGGCATCCAATCCCATCAGATCTCGGAAGCTAAGCAGGGTCAGGCCTGGTTAGTACCTGGATGGGAGACCGCCTGGGAACACCAGAAGCTGTAGGTTTGGGAGAAGGACCTGGCAACCCCCTCCCAAAAGTCAATCTGCCATTGAAAACCCTATGAACGGCAGAGAAGCACTGATAATAGTGTTTCCCCTGTTGTACAGAGGGTCACCATGAGTTGGATACCGACTTGACGGCACCTAACAACAACAACATGTACACCAGATGGGACACTGCCTCACACTGCCATTCCCAGCACTATTTCAGGCTTCTCTGCCATTCATAGAGTTTGCAATGACCAATTGTTTTGGGGGAGTGGGCTGCCAGGTCCTTCTCCCAAGCCTACAGCACCAGGTATTCCCAGGTGTTCTCCCATCCAAAGACTATCTACACCCAACCCTGCTTAGCTTCTGAGATCTGAGGAGATCAAATGTCAGGGGCCTTGGCTACAGGCATAAATAATAAGAATAGCCAACATTTATTGAGTGTTCGTAATGGGAGGGACATACATCTTTCCATTTAATCCTCAAAAAATCCTGTAAAGCAAGCACTACAAAACAAAGGTTAAAAGTTTTCAAATAGTGGTTACATTGTACAGTATTGGGGTGGAAAAAAATAATAAAAAAATTTTCAAATTTCCCCTTATAGTAGTCCCAGGCAATCCATTCCATATCACAGCTAAAGCTGCACTTGTATAATATGAGAGTGTTTCTATCTGCTTCCATTCCTGGGCATTCTCATTCCACACAGACATGTGAATCTCTAGATGTCCATGTCTTCACTGAGAAACAGAAAATACAAATTGACAGGTCTTGTACCTACAGAAAAACCAGCACCAGTGTCTCATTAATAGCTAGGCCAGCACAACCACAATCTTTCTGATATTGCCTAGGGAGACCATTTTCTTTTTTTAACCACACCTACAAAGAAGGCCCAATTGGCCAAATGAAGCACCTCCTTTATTTTCCAGGGGTTTAGCGAATCCTAAGAACTATGTCACCTAAGAGATGGAAAATGGGCTCAAGGCTTGCTGAGGCCAGAATGAGCCTAGCATAAACGAGAGAGATATGGAGAGAAAGAGAGATTAAGAGTGTGGGTCCACCAGAAATGAGGAACATGACACACAGGAGTGGAAACAAGAAAGTAAAGATCTACTGAGACTGTGTTGTTGTCAGGTGCCGTGGAGTCAGTGTCTGACACATAGCGACCCTACGTACAACAGGCGAAACACTATTGTCAGTGCTTCTCTGCCATTCACAGAGTTTTCAATGGTGGATTGATTTTTGGGAGTGGCCAAGTCCTCCTCCCAAGCCTACAGCACCTGGTGTTCCTAGGCAGTCTCCCATCCGAGGACTGACCAGGACAGACCCTGCTTAGCTTCCAAGATCTGACAGGAACAGTAAGGCTGTAGGCCTGTTGAGATTAGTTCCTCTAAAACTAATGATTGGCTCTATAGAACAGATGGGTAATTTGGTCAGGCACAGTGCACATCTGGAAAACTGGGTCAAATGAAAATATTTATACACATGTTTCTATTTCCAAAACTAAATGACCTCCTAGTATATACCTGGTCACATCACGATAATTAACCTGCTTCTGTCAAAAAGCTGCCTTTATTCATTTTATCTTCTTCTTGATTACTTAAGGCTTAGAAACTTTTGAAGAAATTTAACTTTGATTTTTGTTTGTTTTCACTTTTTTTATCTTTTTGGCTCATAAACTCTAGAAAATCATTAAATTGGGCATGCAGGCATTAAGTCTGAATGACAGATTATGAGTAGAAAGGCAAAATGTCAAACTTGTCTCTCAAAGTTTTCTTCTTAGGCAGTTGATAGCATAGACATATTAGAATTACTTTGCCATTAAACCTACAGAGGACAGGCAATTTGGGTAATAGATTACTGATCACTCTTTTCCCAGCTGAAACAAACAAACAAAAAAGGTTCTAAAAAGTTTGTGGTCACTGCAGAGCACACTTTTCTCAAAACATAGGCTGTAGGAATGTTTTTATGTGCAAAGTCTAACATGGGGCTTTCTGGTTACATTGTAGTTCTTTCTTTTGGAATATCTTACTTTCACATCCGTTTATAATGAGATCTAGACTACATTTCACATTTAGAAGTGGTTGACACGGAAAAGACGAAAGGCGGTTTCAGTCAGTTTCTTTTGGTTGTAAACACAAGCGTTACACTTAGTTCCCTCACAAAATTAGCAGTGGAAGGAGATTAGATTGGGCAATGAGAATTGTTACAAGGTTACACAGGGACCGCAAGTGGAAACAAACTGAAATTTAAGGCACCTCTGAATATCCGTGTCTCAGAGTCTTTTATTTCTGTGCATGGCGACTAGCTTTCTTGACCTTTATTCTTTCTGTTCTGGTTTTTTTATAGTTTTAGTTTGCCTATGGTTCATGACATCCTCTAACAATCTGAATTTGCTGCCAATGGGTTTAGTATCTTAATTTCTAATGCTAAATTTCCAACAAAGGAATCTGACTGGCTCAGATGACCATTTTAAACTACTCCACACCCGTCGGCCATCTTCAAATCAAGTGTCTAGACCTTTGTCCACTCATCTGAATCCGGGGCAACCACATGGTTTAGGCGTAATGTAGAGCATGACTATGTAGAATTAGGCCACTAGCAGAAAGCTGTCCTTAGAAGAGGATATGGAGGGCACAGATTGATACACACATCTCAAGTTGCTGGCTGATTACATGGAAACCAGTTTATGCATGTTCTTTCTTAGTGGAGCAAATCCCAGTTAATTGCAATACACCTGGAGTTGCCATGTGAAAGCAAATGAGAGCAGCAACAGCACCTCTCTGCTCTACACTTTCCCTCAACTTTACCAACTTTCTTTCCACCATTTCCATCACTTTATTTCTATGACTAACCACATACCTGGGAGTCTTCAGACTTGCATCTCAAAAATCTGGAATTTTAACTCAGAATGCCAACCAAAGTATGTTCCTTATCCAAACATCACCCAGTTGCTTTACATTAGAATAATATGTCAGTGGGAAATAAGATATTACATGCTAATAATAAATGCTAATCCCATAGTGTTTATTTTAATAGGTATCCAATTCACAGCGGTACCCTGCTTGTATCTGATGAACGTAGGGCAGGCCCATACCAACCGACCTGACAGTTTGGTAACTGAACACAGGGGATTTGTCAAAAAAACCTTACAGTAATGATTGGCTGAATGATTCTGAGGCAGGCTCTTGTAACTCCATAAATCAGGTGGCATCAAGTGAGTCTGGGTTCAAGTCATAGCTCTGCCTTATAACATCTGTGTAACTTTGACCAAACTTTCATCTCTATAAATCATAGGCAGAGTGGAGATGACATAACCACTTCATGGAAGTTTTATAAATATTAGGCAAGATCATATATATATATATGTTATTGTATAATGATTGGCACATAGTAACTACTCAGCATATGGTAGTGGTTGCTTCTGTTATTATACCTATAATGATTATCAACATCATGAGCCATACAGGGATTAGAGAATACAGATTAGAGATATGAGGGTTTTATCTTCAAGTGTTTTACAGTCTTAAGATAATATTGATGTACATATTAGGAGTGGTGCATATGTATAACGTGCACATACATAAAGAGAACGCTTTAGTGTGGCGGGCTAAATGTGAGATCATAAAGTTAAGTGGTATTTTTTAACCAGGAAAAGGAGGTTAAAATTCTGGTGGATTTTTGATAGGGATTATGCTCTTAGAAAATAACTGAGGGATTTCACACTGCATAGTAGTTTGTCTACTATAATATACAAAGCCAGAATTCCTAGGAGTTTTGTAAATGGAGCACAGAAGTGTATTAAAAGGCGGAAGTGAGACATTAGATGGGAATTGCAAATGGAAAGGACTTCCTGGGTAGAATAGCTGGGAGTCATTGTTGGAAACTAGGGAGGTAGCAGCCTACTACTTAGGTGTACATTTCACTTCATTTAGGCGGCTTAGAGCAGGTTAGAGTTCCCTGCCACGTATTCTCTGCCTGCATCTTCCCTACTAAGACACACATTGCAGAGTAGAATTACTTGTGTCAAGTCCATTTTCTTGGATAAATTTTAAATTTTCCTCTCATGTTCATCACTCTATCTCTATGCCTAGACAAGTACTTGGCATAAGGCAAGCATTCCATAAATGTGTGCTGAGTGAATGAATGCATGAGTGCAAGAATGAATTAAGTAATTGAGGTAAGGTGGTTACCTCAGATGCTGCTCTGTATTGTTCTCTAGTATTTCTAGGGGTTGATCTCATCCTCATATTGACATAGTACATTGCACTGAAATACAGCAGAAATTCTGCCTCATATGTGTCTACCACTGAAAGGCATCCAGTTGCAGGCATAAATGTTCACAAGATCTTTCTGAGCTCTTTGTTAATAATCTGGTTTTTCCCCCTTGAATTCTCCACTTTCTGTTTATCTTCTGCACCAATGCAGACATTATATTTCAGCTTCACTCACTATTAAATTATAGACCAGTCTTTTGTTATTTTTATCACCAGGACTTATTACTTGGTAAGGGCTTATAAACAAGTATATGAATAAAGGAATATCTGAACTGCATATATTTCAAAGCATACTCCTTCAGACTTGCAGCCTTCTAGAATCACAAGTTGCTGTTGTAATTCCAAGCTTGCAGTTCATGCAGGAATGCATCATCTCAAGCCAACATTTTATCTTTGATGTGCTATCTTGTTGTTACCATTTATTGTCAAAAATATCATCTTCTTTTTGACAAGGTCAATTTTTCCTTTGCCTAAAAATATGTTTATAATTTTCACACAATTTGGGAGCTTTTGTTTGTAAAAAGAATAGGTTCACTTGATTTATAGTTAACAAACTCTGATACATTCAACCATTTCATCCAATAAGCACCTCTCAGATTTTTCAGCACCCCCTAGATTCCAAGCACCCCAAACACTCAGATAAATAAGACTCTCTTCTGAAGATGCTCAAACTCTGGATGTCCATAACCACATTCAGAGGATCAGTAAGGTGAAATGTAGATTCTTTCCTTCTGAGGTCCACTCCAATCTTGCTTTACCTATGTGTTGATTCCCTGCAAATCCTTCACAATAAAATACTACTATATCTAAGATTTCTAAGTCAACAAATTATAACTCTTCTGTGTTCCCACTAACTAGACCTTACACCTAAATTGCCTTACTCTCATGTGGATTTTTCTATTTTATTCACCCATTCTCCTTTCCATACACCTAGATAAGCCAATGCACATCACAGTGATCTTCTATAAAATGTATAAAATAGTTCTTTCAGAAGGACATTTGGGACAGTAAATTTTGAATATCAAGAAGATGAACAGGCTAACAGGAAAAATCCTCAAAGGAACAAAGGAAAACCAACACAACATCAAGGACATTTGAGAACAGACTGTTTTTCCCTTTCTTCAATTCTTCTAATGCTCTTCTTTCCCATTTATACTAGCTCCTCATGGAAATACAAAGATGAATTAAATTCACAGAATTATGGAGTTCAAAAAGGTCTTTGCAACTCTCTATGCAGACATGGATTAATCATAAATTTAATAGAGTTTAAACTCTAATGTCCATTGCTAGTATTGGCTCCTTCCATGGGCCTGGGAGAAGTTCAAAAAATGTACTCACTTGGTCATATTTTAATTAAATTTCAAAAGTAAGCTATTTTCTCCCCTGATGGTGAAGACCATAGAATCCTTATATTCCAATTTGCTCTCCCCCCTTTTTCCTCATGCTAGAGGCATTGGAGAAGCTGTGGATACCTTTGTTGATCTGGCTAAGGGGAGGTTGAAATAAGAACACTTCAGTGTAAGTATAATAGGATATATTTATGTGGAGCACAGTAATTTTTGCCTATGGTGGTTATTGCTAGTAGTCCAAATATAGGAATTGGCTCACCTAATGGTCCCATTGTCCTCCAGGCCAATTCATCAGGTGTTATGTTACAAAAGTGTATAGTTTCTGGCCATTCATGATCCACATGTGTCCTAGGTGGGCACTCAGCACTGGGAAAGTATGCTAGGGGAAAACGGATTGTCTTTCCATTCACTCTAAAGAAGATAATATTGCAAAAAATCATGGCTATTTGGATAGGAAATCAGATTATTCAATCCCAAAGATTGGTGAAATAAGTAATATAGGGTTGTGTCAGGAAGCTAATAAAACCTTATATGGACTTTATGAATTGTGTGGTATCTTTCACTTTTTAAAACATTGTGATTTTGTTGCTGAATTTAAACAAGTATTCACTTTCATAACTAATTTTGCATCTATAATATTATATTCTTTTCTCAAAGAAGGTCCTCATGTTATTTGTTTCAAGTCTTCAATAAACCTGGATCTGGTCCTGACCCAATTTAATCATCTTTCCCCATTTAACAGACAATGAGAAAACTAAGGACCAATATATATAGTTTTCAACAGTACTGAGCTAAATCCTATGTCTCCTGACTTTCTGTCCATTTCTCTCTACCACCCCATTTAATCTTACTTTTGAGAACAAGTATCACAAAAATCAAAGAACTTCAATGTAAAAACAGGCAGGTAAAAACATCCTCCGCCAGGCATGGTGGTGCATGCCTGGAATCTCAGCACTCGGGAAGTGGAGACAGGAAGATTGTGAGTTTGAGGCCAGCTTCATCTACATAGGAGACCCTGTCTAAAAATAAATAAATAAATAAAAAATAAAAATAAATTTCTGATGACAGTACATAATAAGAACTTACAGAGCATTTTTTATAAGCTAGTGATTATTTTTAACTGCTTTATTTAGAACTCATTTACTCCCCAAACCAAGTCTATGACTAAGCTAATCTTAATATCTTCATTTTTCAAGTGATGAAAATTGAGACATAGAAAAGTTAGGTAACCAAACCAAAGTCACACAGTATGTGGAAAACATAACACTTTTTGTATTGTGGCAGCTTCTATCTGATACTTCCTATCAAAGAAAACAACCCCAGTGTACCTGCTGTGGCCTCCTTGCCCTTCCACTATTGCCACATTCACCCCCTATCGCCTTTCTTCTAAAACAACAGTTAGAATGAGCATGTGGTCAGATCAGGATAGGGAGAGGGGTTGGTAGCGTAAAAGACATAATAGTCCCATCTTAGACAACTCTCCTTCCCATTCCCATACCATCCTGCACCATAATATTTCTTGCATTTGACAACTTGATCCTTTTCCTCAATTTTTGCTAGAGTCAGGAGATGATGAATTTATTTTTGATTCATGTTCTATAACAATGCTAAGAGTAACTATGAACATACCAGTAATTTAAAAGCTGGAGAAAGTTTGTGGAGGTGGCAAATACAAATCCCTATAAATGTTAAGAAAATAATGCAAATAAAATGGCAAAAGTGGACCCACTGGGATGTGGTGGGAACCCTAGTAAGAGACAATGTGGGTGCAAACCAAGTAGCTGGTACCGAGTTCAACAGGCGGTTGCCACCCAGGAACATGACCTTTGCATGGCCAAGTCTACCAATTTTTCAAAAGTCTAGGTATTTGGTACAAGAAAAGTTTTCTAAATTGTAAGTATTTGAAAGCAATTGTGTGTATGTGTTCTTGTGTGATACAGGAGGCTGAACCCAGGGCCTCACAAACACTTTGCGGGTGCTCTGCCACTGAGCTGCACCCCTAGCTCCTTTTGTATTTTTTAAAATGAGACAAGATCTCACTAAGTTATGCAGGTTGCCTCTGCCCTCTAACCTGCGATCCCCTTGTCTCTGCCAACCAAATCGCTGAGATTACAGGTGTGGGCCACCATGCATGGCTTTTTTGAAAAAGCACTAGCCAGGGAGCATTGAACAGGCCAAACAAACCAATCATACGTGTATGAGACTCTGTTTAGTCTGCATTAAAATGAGGTGAAGTGCAGAAAACTTTGGGATGGCAGGTTAGGAGAGAAGACTAACAGGATTTAGATTTTAATGGAGTATTTCTGTTTCTTTGAAAAATGAACTGCAGTAAGAATACTTTTCTTTGTGGAGGTGGATGGTTGAGGGTGTGGAATGGGAATGGAACTAAGTAATGGTCTTTCTGGAGTTGATCCTCTTATTTCTCCTTTTGAGTAGTATTGCTCTGGGGCCATAGGAAAAACATAGCAGAAATCTAATTAACAGCTCTAAGGGAGCAATCAATTTAAAATTGTGTGAAGTGCAAAGTCCTTTGTGGAAGAAACAAATTATAGTATTTGCAAATTTGTGAATAATGCAGCACTTTTCCTATAATCAAAATGCATGGGCTGTCACCAGAGAAAGAAAAAAATCTGAAAAGGCAAAATATTAGAAAATTATCTACTGTCCTAAGAAATTGAATTTAAAGAAATACCTTTAGTAATTTATTTTCTCTAGTGAATCCTTACTTAGGAACTATAGAGAGACAGAGGTCTTGCAGCAATAAAATGGAAATTTCTAGAGAAGTAAATAATTTCAAGTTCAAAAGTCACAGCATATTAACTGGGTAACTTTTTTCAAAAGAACTGAACATAAAAGAATTTTCCTGCAATTCTGCTTACACCCCTGATCTGTGGCAAGCACTTTCATTTCATAAAAGAAATAGTGAGCCCCAAGTGACAATCAATATGTTCAATGTCAGAAAAGGCATTGGTGAGAGATAAAGACAATAAGTTAGGTCATGGCACACACCTGTAATCCCAGTGACTCAGGAGTCTGAGGTAAGAGGATCTGGAGTTGGAGGCCAGAGGCAGCCTGCACAATTTGGGAGACTCTATCCCAAAGTAAAAAAATTAATAAGGGGGCTGGAGATACAGCTTAGTGGTACAGTACTTGCCTGGCATGTATCAGGCCTTGGGTTTGACCTCCAATACTGAAGGAAAAAAAAGAAGAAAGAAGAAAGAAAAGAAACATCACAACGTACTACATGACTAACAACTAAAAAAGTGGCAAAAAGATAAAGATGTGTACAGCCATATCACCCTGGTCAATCTGGTCAGATCTTGGAAGCTAAGCAGAGTCAGGCCTGATTAGTCCTTGAACAGGAGATCCCCTGGGAATACCCAGTTCTGTAGGCATGGGAGAAGGACCTGGTGGCCCACTCTCAAAACAATCAGCCAGTGAAAACCCTGTCAATAGCAGAAAAACGCTGATAGAGTGCTGGGCATGGCACAGTGTCAGGGAGTGTTCCATTCTGTTGTACATAGGGTCACTATGAATTGGACCCTACACCAGGGCACCTAACAACAGCAAAGACAAAGATGCTGTCAGAGTTTGGAGGAGTGTGGTGCAGCTAGCCATCATGTATCTGACCATATATAATTGAAGACATTCACCCTCTAAAGCCTTTACTAATCTATGCTAGAGGGCATAATTGTGCAAGTCTGGAATCTATTGGCTACCATTTTTTGGAAATTTACTTATTGAAAAACTCAAAAGACTCTTTGCAAAAAGATTTTAGCTGTTAGATGAAAAAAGAAAGGGAAAGGATCTCTCTCTCTCTCTATCTCTCTGTCTCTCTCTCTGTGTCTTTCTGTGTGTGTGTGTGTGTGTGTGTGTGTGTGAATATATTAGGAAACAATTTGAAGTTAAAATACTATTTGAGAAATTTCGATCTCTGTACACAAATTCACTTTATCTTACAATTTCTCTTTTCCTTTAAAATGTGCTCATATAAAATCTGGTTTAAAAGGCAGAACCAGCCAGGAATATAGCCCAAGAAATTTACCACTAAATGGGGCACATATGTGTTTCAGTTCTTAGAAAAAATTGTGCCTTGCTGACTTTTTGCCTAGATTTCTTGGTTCTCTGCATTGAAGGGCATGTGGTAATTTTTTTCCTTCTCTGAATTTTCTTGCCTTTACAGTTTCTTCTGAGCGTTAGGCACCTTTCCTACGCCATTGCTACTCTGGATTATGTTTCTCTACAAGGTATCAAGCGATCTTTAGCTATCACTAGCTAAATGGATCTCCGCATTTACCCAACCACATTAACTAGGACCCTTTGGGCTTTTCCAATCCAATTTAATCTATTTAAACCTGACACCAACATATTTCCATTTCCATTGTTCCTTGTGTAGACTTGGCTTAACGTGTTTGTCTCTAAAAGGGACAGAGAGAAGACAGCTGTTGAGAAATGAGGAGATTGGCAGTTTTAACCACACAATTTGGTCTAATAGCTTTGATATGCTAAACTTGCTAGCTCCTCCAAGGGTGCCTTTCTGATTTTGCATCACAACACCACACTGAATCCCTAAGGAAACCAGGGCAGTTTTTTTTTTTTTTTTTTAATTAAAAAGAAAAGGAAATGCAAACCAGTGGAACGGTTCTTTTAAATCATCTCAGATTCATTCTGAGAACTGCAGGCCTTCACAGATCCTAGTACACTAGAGATCTTTAAAAAAGAAGCCGAGAATACTGATCAGGTTTTAAAACGCGAAAACAGGTGATGTCATAATGCACAGTCCTGTGTGGTCACCGCCAAGGCCGGGTGGGGAGCTTCAGCGCTCTGTACCAGTGGGAAGTACGAGTTATCTCCGGGGCCCGGCTTACACCACCGAGCTCCCGGCACCAATCAGGTTCTCGCTCTGCGCCTGCCTTTGTTCTCACTGGGGAGCAGGTTTCGGTAGTCTAGCGTCTGCAATCCGCATTCTATTCGCACGCGCATTACTTTCCCCTCGGGATCCATGGCTCCCCCGCCCGCCTGTCCTCCTGCCCGCCGTCAACCAGAGCTTTCCGAAATTACGTCTGCCTTCTCTCCCCAGAACGTGGTCGCTAAAACCCTGACTCACCATTTTTAGCTTTGGGAGAGGCAGGTCCAGCGCAATAGTTTAAAATGGCAATTTGTTCTCTGCATCTTCCTTCCCGAGCTAGGCTCTGTGCTCTGCCCGTATCTGACCAGCTGCCTCAGAAGGCGTTGGGGTTAGAAGGCAAAACTTTCTTGACCCTTTTGTGGTGGACAAATAAAGGAACTTTCCTTGTTGAGAGGACTGCGAGAAGGTGCATCACAGAGAGGAAACCAAGAAACCAGAGATCTTGTACCTCCCTTCTCCAAGTCAATTGTATAAATATCCCCCTTCTCCAACTTAATTGTATAAATATCCCTCCAACATCAGCTCCCTATCCCATTCTAGTCGCAGGTAACTGGTCTTTTGTACAACAAAGCTTAAAATAAATAATGCATAAAGTTCTTTGAGATTTCTGAATGCAAAATGCTACAAGATTACTCTCCTCTTTACAGCTTAGTTTAGATGTTGGCCGAGAGAAAGCAGAAGCACTGCCTCCATGTTAGGAATATTTTAGCCTCCACCCTACACTTCCCCTAGCCCCCTTTCTCAGGCGACCAGTAAGTGCTTAGTTAGTCTTGGACCATCTAGCAAGTTCTAGCTTTCAGTTATTTATCTCATTCTCCTCACCATTTCAGCGGAGGGGGCGTGGCTTGCGTCGGGGGTGGGGCTTGTCTTTCAGGAATATTTGCATAGGTCACACCCGCCTCCCCTTACTGGTGGAGCAGCACAAACTGTAGTCCCTCCCACCCCACCTAACTAACCCGCCCTCTCCCCTCATTTCCGAGCCTCGGAGACAAACTTAACTTGCCCGGAGATTCAACGCGTTCTCGGTCCCTGCGATTGGCCCGAGCAGCTCTCAGCCGGGTTCTGGAACCTCATTGGCTGCAGCCTAGCGCCCGGGAGGCGTGGCCTGAGCTGTCCGATTGGCGGCAGGGGGCGGGGCCGGAGCGCGGAGGTGGTGAAGTCGGCGGAGCCGCGGGGGCGGGGCCGCACTGGGGCGCTGCGGTGGCGGCGGCGGCGGCAGCGGCGGCTGCTGCTCGTCCTAGCCTGGCGGGGGCGGGGGTCTGGAGGATGGGAGCGGGAGGAACAACGGGCCGGTGAGGACTACCGCCGCCGTCTCCGCCGTCGCTCCGCAGCCGCGACTGTGCTCGCCCGGGCCGTCGCCTCGGCCCCGGACGCCCTACCCTGAGGAAGCTCAAGCCGAAGCGCGGCGGGCGGCGGAGCGGCGCGACCGCCGGCGGCGGCGACAGCCCGACCTCCGCGATGAGCCGGGGCGACAGCAGTCCGCCGGCCTCCTCCAACTACCTGCTCTGCACCAACTGCCGGAAAGTGCTGCGGAAGGTACGCGCTCGCCAGGGCCGGCGGGCCGAGGCTGCGGGGCGCACGGCGCTGCCCGCGCGCAGCGAGCCGGGCGGGGGCCGCGGGCAGAGTTCGGGCGCTGCTGCTTTGTGTCTCTGCCGGGACACACGCTGGTCCCAGGGGATGGGGTTTTTTGGGGGGCGGTGGTACTTGTCTGTGTTCCGCCTCCCCTCCCCCCGTGCCACCCCGGGTCTGCTGGGTGGGGGGGGGGAGAGACCCGGGCGATCCTCGTCCCGGCGCAGGTCAGCCGGGGATGGAGGCTGGCGTGAAATCAGAGCAGCCCGGTCTGCTCTCGAGCCTGGCTCGCTCTGCTCTGGCTGACTCTGGTGGGGTGGTTTTGTTTTTGGTTGCACCCGACGCCCCCTTTTCGCATTCTTTTAATGGTCGTCCTGTGTCTGTACTTAAGTTACCAAATGAACTCTTAAGGCATCTTGAACTTTCTACCCCGGGGAAATGCTGTCCGACGTCACAGTTCCCCTGGGGCATTGGGGGAGGAGGAGGAGGCTGAGGTGGACTGGGTTATCCCTCCTTAGCACCCCTCCCCTGTGTGGATCCAGAAAAATTGGACGCATCATCAGCTTACTGCTTCCCAGAGTGACTGATAGAAAGTTTACTACAGTATTTTTTAGCTTACTTGGCTAAATCGCCCGTTGGGGATGAGGGAGAGGAAAGAAAGAGATGAAAAAAAAATGTCCCTTTAGACACAGAAGAGTTTTTAATTCGATTTTAACAGGGTCCCTGAGTAATATTATAATCTATTTATTATTCTTCAGTCTTTGTTTTTCCATTGCATCGAGTGAAAACCTTAGCTGAGGTGCTTCTGTTTGTCCAGTACAAATGAATTAAAATTGCTGAGCTGTGCAAATGCCTAGGTAGTGAAAGCTAAGATGAACACAGTATCGTTTTTGTCAATTTCTCTACATACAGTCACTTTGGGATTTTTCTTTATATATTAAAAAAAAGAAAGAAAGAAAGCACATAAGTAAGCAAGCTCAAATATTTGCGCTCTTTGTCCAAAAACTGTTTTTCTTCCTCTGTGGGTCAGGCCAAGTGCCAATCAAAGTTGTTTTTCAAGCCTCTTTTTCCCTGCAGTAGGGCTGCTGCTTTTTTTTTTTTTTCTTTTTTTCTTTCTTTCCCTATTTTATTTGAGAGCGTGAGGAAAGCAAAGGGATTGCAGATTTGAAGTTAATCAAACAGTTAAATATGCCTTAAATTGTGTTTATTGGATGCTTGTCTTGAAACAGATTTTTACTAAATGTGCATGTTGAGTATGTGCAGTTATTTTTTTCCATAAACCCTGAGATCAAGTTACAGTTGATACTTGCCTAGCTCATTGTAGGGCTGCTTGAGAGAAATGTAATGGATCAGAAGTGCAGACCAGCTTAGTTTAATGTTAACTCTTTCATTCCAGGGCCAGATGTCATCTGAATTTAGCTTTTAAAAAATTGTTTCTTTGGCATGAAAAATGAATGACTTTGAGACATGTTTGATTAAAGTTAACCTCAGTTAAAATGACACCTAAGTTATTATTTTAATTATATAAGAAAACTTACTATTATTGACTTTGATAAAAAAATTTTAGATGGCTGTGGCAATTTGCTTGGCCAATAACATATTTGGAGGTGATTTTAGGCTTTAGAGTACATTTCATCTTTTTTTTTTTTTTTGAGAAAACTGTAGCTGTGGATCCATGACAATTTCCTAGCATTCAAGACGTTTTTATATCTTTCTCTTAGGTAAACAGAAATACTAGAAGGAACATCCTCATTTCTAGCCACTATTAAAAAAAGGAAGTATGTAGAAAATAGTTTTTATCAACTACAAGGTATTCAATTTTGACTCATGTAGTAGCATGAAATAAATTTAGATGGCCATAGAATTGTTTGTGCTGGTTATGACATGACTTGGCAACAATTGAAGCTTTTGAAGATTGCCATTCTCAAGTGCTCTTAAGTCATTGTCTACCTTTTGAATTCTTCATCATTCTTAAAATAGCATATAAAGATTTATTTCTGATAACAATGTTTTTTCTTTTTGATAGAATAAAACTAATATTCATCTGTAACTCAAAATGTGATTTTTTGAATTATTCTTGTGTTTTCAATTTAATGGTATATAGTAATAAACAAATGAGTCACAGCACTTTGAATTTTACTTCTGTGTAGATCATAATGGAAGAAGGAAAATCATGTGCATCCAGTGTAAATTACTCTTTTCTGTTATAATCCTCATTAATGATAAGGAAAGAGGGTCACTTGTTTGTGGCAGAAAGCCTTTTTCTCTCTGTAAGTGGCTTAATTTGTGCAGTGTGTTGAATTCTAGGGAAACTTCAAAAGGACATAAAATTGTCTTCAAATGAAACAATTTAGTTTAACTCAGTATCTGAATGTTGAATTGTATATTTTTTGAAAATCACATTTATTTTTACAATTTTACAATATTTACAATTTTCACAATTTTGGTTCAGTATTTTCCAAAATAAGGAGAATTCTTAAAATATTAAATGTGCCTAATCTGGTAACTGGGCTGGGATTTAGCTCAGTTTGTAGAGCGCCGCTCTGCAGTCTCTGAGGTCCAGAGTTCGATTCTCAGCACCACAAAAAACGGGTGAAGGATGTGGCAATCCACTCCCAAGGCAATCCTGAAACAATCAGCCATTGAAAACCCTATGAGGGTTGCTATGAGTCGGACACTACTCCGCGGCACCTGACAACAACAACAACAACAAATCTGGTAACTTGGGACACTAAAAAGTAAACCACATATATGAACAGGTGAACAAAAGTATCATCAAATCCATAACTAAGTCTGACTTGCTCTGTTGTCAGTTTAATGAAGTATTTAACCAAAGAGAAAATGCTATTTAGTTTGTAAAAGGTTAATGAGTTTTGAAGTGTAACACATTTTCCTGGAAGAAATTCCAGGGATGAATAGATGAATCTGATATTTTTATTTTAAAAGTGGAATGCCAAAGTGTATTAAGGAAGGTAGGTAATCTCATTAGTCCATTCATCTTCTATCAAAGAAAAAGTGGTGCATTACAACGTACTCTCAGTACTGAACTATGAGTACTACTTAAGTAAATAGAACTTTGCAGTGAAAGTTAGAGGATTTAACATTTCAACATTTTAAATATATGTGTAGGTAGTTATAGTAATACATCTTCATATGGTTATTGCATTTTTCACTTTCCTCGTATAATTGGATATTTTGACAACTTTTTGGTGGTTTTATAAACAAAGACACTGCCAAATAAAATAGAAAATATTAGACTGATTCAGATGAGCCTCCTTTATGTGCTCAAATGGTCGGATATTAGCAATTTTATATGTTTTAACCAATGCAATGGATTTAGTATACTATGGTCTAGTAGCTGTCTTCTTCCTTTGGTTAAACAGGTTTCTTGTGTTACATATTTTTGCTTGTCAAAGGCCATGTTTTGGTTATAATCTAAGCAGAGATAAAGTAGTAAAGTTATGACAGTAAAACTTTATGAAGTGGATTTCAATCTGCTTTCTGTGGGACCTTTAGATGCTTCAGGATATTAAAATGCTTGAGTTGGTTTAAATTTTTAAGTAAGTGTTCAATTATTTTTAAATTTTAATTTAAAGATACAACTACCTCTAAAAAGCGTATATATAATCTTATGGAGCCTACCACAATTATTTTTTATTACAAGAGTCCTATGCCCTTAGGGATTGAACCCTGGGCCTTGTGCATGCTGGGTAAGTGTTCTACCACTGAACCATATCCTCAGCCTCATGACTGTACTACAGGCTTTATATACAACTCATTCTGCTATCCTTGTACATGTATTTGAAGTTTTTTGTTATAGCATTGATGAGAAAGATCGTCATTGATTATGAAGGCACTGGCATAAAAAAGTCCTTCCTCTGCATCTGCTCAGGTTACATTTTTGTTTCTAAGAACACAAACTTAGTATTTTGGTAGTTGTTACTTTATAACTAAAATACTTATTAAAATTTATGCTTTGAATATTTATATGCTTTATAGTTCAAGTTCAGTATAAGATTAAATTTGTAAAAGGGATTCTCCTGCTTTCTACAACTCCCTACCAACAAAGCCTAACTACTAATGTAGTGAAACAAAGCCTAACTACTAATGTAGTGATACTGGAAATTAAAAGATGTGTTTATAGTTAGATCTTTGACAAAGGTCTTTTAATTTTGGGCAAGTTAACTTCCTTGAACCTTGGTTTTCTCTGTGAAATGTAGATGATTTCTATCTGCATTACAGGGTGCTTCATTACTAGAAAGAGATAATGTATGTTAAGTACTTTGTAAACCATGACATATAACTGTAAATACAAGAAGAAAAGGACAAGTCTGTGTGTTTTTCCTTTTCCCAGAATACCTTAGCTCTTTGTGTATTAGGGGATTATATAGTTCAATAATACATGCAGAGTAATTTGGTTAATATTCACATTTCAGTCCTGTTTAATTATCACTGGTAAATGAGAAGTAAAGATGATGCTTCTATGTAGAATCATCCTTTTGCGTATTTTTTGGTTTCCATATTTCTATTTGTATTCTCCCCTCCTCCATTCCCACTCCCTCCCTTAAGAGTTTATGCAATGCATTGCTTTTGGATTTTCAAATAATTAAATTGTATCTAAAATTATAGAAGATAAGGAAAATGGGCATTTTATTTGAGAAGACTACAAGTTAAGGCGGGCTGGGATTTAACTCAGTTGGTAGAGCACTGCACTGCAGTCTCTGAGGTCGTGAGTTCAATTCCCAGCACCCCAAAAATGGGAGACAGGCCTGGCAATCCACTCCCAAGGCAATCCTGAAGCACTCAGCCATTGAAAACCCTATGAGGGTCGCTGTGAGTCGAATACCGACTGGAGGGAACCTAACAACAAGTTAAGGATGTTTGTACCTGATGAGAGTAAATCTAAGATAAAGCAAAGAATTTTTAATTAGTTTAAAAGGAGAATAATGTAAGTAGTAGTCTCTCAATCTTTTCTCCTCACCTCCATCTTTTTCATTTTCTCCTCTGGAAGCGTTTGAGTTATAATAACATTGTATTGACCTTTACAATTTTTTGAGTGCTTTCACATTATCTCACATTTTTCTTACAAACTGAGATTTAAGTGACATCATCTCTGTCATAAAACTAAGTTCATTTAAGTCTTAATACTGCCTCTGCAATGCAGTATTTGAATTGTTCTCTGCCATATTGAGGCTGCAAGAGAATATCTCCATTCTATACTTTAGTATGGTGAAATACCCAAAGGCACCTAAAATTTTCCTGATAATGAGTGGGAGTATAAAAATTAGACACTCTGATATATTGTTGCAGATCAACTAGAGAAGTAGAAGAGTGGAGTGAGCTGGCTACTCTTATCTCTGTAACAGTTATTTAGTTAATCCCTTAATAAGATAAAGTAGCAGTTCTCAAACTATGGTCCTGGGAACCCTCTGAGTATATCCAAGACTCTTTCAGAGGTCCTGGGAGCTCAAACCTATGTTCACAATTATACCAAGATTTTATTTAATCATTTTACTGTGTACAAAAGCAGTGTGGGTATAATTGTGCTGCCCCCTTATACTTAAGATAGTGGTACCAATCATTGATTATTGTTTTCTTTACCACCTCTCTCTCAACATTGGGGGAGGAGGAAATGCTAATTTCACTTAAGAATGGCCTAGAAGCAGCAGAAAATTTTAAATTTTGTTAAAGCTTGACCCTTGAGTATCAGTGTTTTTACCTGTATGATGAAATGAGAAGTGCATAAAGTTCTTCTACTGTGTGGCAAACTGCTTGTCTACAGGGGCGACCCTGCACAATAGTTTTAGTTGTGAGTGGAACCAGCCACTTTTTTCACATAACCCTATTTTTACTTGAAAGAATACCTGCCAAACTGGTTTCTCAGACAGATTTTTTTTTTTTTAAGAATGAGTAATAGGACCTGAAAATTCAAGGTAAATAACTGACAGTATTTATTGTTAATGATACAGTTCAGCTTTCAGGGAAAAACTAGAATTTTGAAAAAATGTCTTTGCCTCCATTAAACTGGAAAGCTTCTCATTTCTTAAAGACTCTCCTTGAGATCAAGGGTGATGTTAGTGAATGTATTTTTTTGATATTGTATAAAATGTATTAACATTTAGAAGAGCTGCATAATTCCTTAAGCCAATGTTTTCCAAATGACCAGGGTATAAAGACTTTGCTATTGATGGCCTTTCTTTTTCAGCCAGGGAACAGCCAGTTCAATCACAATGGACATCACTTTTTGATTTGGCTCTTCTCTTTTTATCACTGCCAATGAATATTGTCAGTTTTTCTTGAACTTTCATCCCATTTTGGACATGATGTTTATCAAAACCATACATGGGAAAAACATCCGTTCAAAATGCAATGTAGACAAATAGATTTTAACATAATATAGAACATTAAGTTTGTGGATACAATTCCAGATTCCACATTTCAACTAGCCTTTCACAAGGTACATTTGTCTAGTTTTAATGTGATATCAAAGAATAATAATAATCATTGTCTCTTTTTCAACCATATATCATTGTTAGGCTACTTCACATACTTCAGTCAAAATATATCACAACAGATGAATGCAGAAAATCAAGCTGTCTTGTAATCAAGAGACATTAAAGAAATTTGTAAAAATGTAAATGTCAGCCTCACTATTTTGTTTTGGAAAATAAAGTTTCATAAAAATACATGATTTGTGTTAAAATGTAGTGGGTTTTATTATTATTTTAAATGAATTAAACATTTAATTTTCAGCTTTAATTTGTAATACCATAAATATTGACAGTTATAACCTACACATAAACTAAACCTCTTTGAGATCCTCAGTAATTTTTGAGAGTGTGAAGGGGTTTCAAGACCAAAACATGAGTGTAGTTAAGCAAGAGTTACTAACAGTAGAGTATGGTACATATAAATGTAATTCTGTGGAGAAAGAAAAAGCTGATAGCATGGGTAGAAAATGTGGATTAGGCCAATTCAGTTACCTCTATTCTGTGTGGGAAGTGCTTGTAGATACTGCCTGGCACCTTTTCAATGTCTTTCAAGCTTATCTCTTACTACAAGACTTTTGCTAACTAGAGATAATCCTTCTCTGATTTTCATGAGCATCTCTTTACCTGGTAGATAGAAAGTGGGGGTCAGGGAGGAGCAAAGCTTTTGCCTCTGAAGGATTATTCTCCCTGGTACTGTACAATAACTGAAGAACGGTCTGGTCCAAAGATTATATCCATTATGCTGTAATTGTTTGCTGCTTTGCTATAAAGAAAAGACTGATCTGGAGTGGCCAGGTTAGCTTTTGTGGCTTCAAAACTGAGAACTGTGGGAGAAACAGAAGAAGAAGAAAAGACAAGGAAGGATCAGACCAAAGAGAAGTGTCAGTATAAGGTACTGGTAACAAGCATTGTTATGACAAAGAAGAGCAAAATCACCACTGTAGACGGGGGATAGGACAGCTCTGAATGTGGGAGTTCCTGGCTACTATCTTCAGAGGTATAGGGTCCTTACCCATGTGTAGATATGTGGGAGGCAGTATACAAAAGCTATCTACCAGCAGCCAACAATTACTTGAATTTGTGTCCTGAAGGTGCAAGGTAAGGATCTACGTATGTTTTACCAATTCTAATCCACACCCTTTCAACAGTTTTAGAGGGCTCCAAAATCAGATGCGGATTAGAATTGCATAGGCATCTGGTTTCATAACCCTCTTAAAACTGTTGAAAGGGTGCATATTAGAATCAAGAATACATGAAGTATATATCTTATGCAGCGTAAATCTATAGGTAGCATATGGAATTCTTACTTGTTTTTCACTAATTTTCTTCAAAATTGTGGTAACCTCTCAAAAGCCTTTCCTAATTTTCAGCCCTGTTCCTTCTGCCACTATCCTCTGGACTGCCATGCTATCCAATTATACTGCATTTATTATACTTAACATTTTAAATTATACCTACCAAGTTACATATATTTTTGTCCTACTAGATGATCTCTTATTTAGGATCTGGTTAATGGAGAGTTTATTTCTGGCAAAATGAGATTTTGATTTAAAGACACAAATATTGGCAGTATATTTGTATTGCATATATATAGTAAAGCTAATACAACAAAAAGTTCTCATTTTCCAACATATGTCTGATATTTGTGTTCATTACAGCCTGGTTTTGCTGTTGTTTTAAGGAACATTTTCAAAAGTGTGCTAGCCATCTCCAAAGACCCCAGCTGGACGGCAGGATTCTGGTCACACTTCCTGCTCACCCTCTTTTCCCCAAGCCGTTTCCTTTAGAAGCCCTTTGACCAGCAGGCACTGCCTTGGTAGCTATGAAACAGAATTCTTCATAGGCTCTGACTACTCCATAACTAGCCTGTACTTTTTAGACCTACGCAGAAATGAATCATTGGTTGGTCTGTGGGCCAGGATATTGGTTGCCCCTAAGAAGAGACTATGAATATTATAGATATGAATATTACCAGATATTTTATACTTACCTAGAACTTAATAGTGGGGTGAAAAACTGTGAATTTTGCTGCTCAAAATGCCAGTCATTTTATCTTATGTATCTTAAAGAGTATGTTGAAAACATCGTGTGAATAAGCATGATCAAGTGTAAAAAAGTGGCTAGTTTATAGCCGTATGATTTCTTGCACCAGAGACATCTTAGCCAGTATACAATAAATATTATTCAAGTAAGAGTTATTTTCACTGTATTTTCTGCTAATTAATAGCTACTTGTAATGGAGGGATATGTCCTTATTTCTACATACTTTTTATTTTTATATCTCTCTGTACTACTAAGATAGAACTGAAGTAAAAGAAATGAAATTCATCTTTTCAATTATAGATATATGCTCAGCATTTAGAAAGGTCAGGTTTACCTCATGGAAACTAAACCTGGATTTTGTAGAAGATTATTATAATTATCTGACTCTGTGACTCTTACTTTCAAAATATATTGTATAATATCAATAAAAATAGTAGCTTTCATTGAATACTAAGTGCTGTAGCCTGTGCTATTTGAGCTCTACATATGTTACCACATTTAAGCATCACAATAAAACTATGAAAAATTATTCACATTTTATAGATGAAGAAACGGGGGGCTCAGAGGGAGTTTCAGTAGCTTGCTTAAGTCATAGTACTGATAAGTGTCAGAATAAGGATATGAAGCCAGTTTGAACTCCAAAGTGTGATACGTTACACAGATATAAACACTGAATTGCCTTATATTGCACATGCTTTTCTTTAGGCAAAAGACCCTTGTAAAATTGATTAAATTGAATAGGAACTGAATAACTCAAAAGATTAATAGAATTTCAAATTTACTTAAAAAATTTTTAAATAATTTTAAATGAAATTGTTAATGACATAGATCATAATATATTAAGACAATAAAATTGGCCATTTATAAGATTAAGTCAAGAAACAAAATGAAATTCTTATTGAAGAATTTTAACCTGTCTAGTTTTCCCTTTTATCTCTGTAAATCCCCAATTGGGTGACCATTTTTTCCTAATCTTAGTATAATTTTTGCCTAACTTCCCAGCACACTCTGGCCTCCTCTTCCTCCCAATGAATTATTATTTCAAATAAGATTGAATTGTTCAATATTGCTGTAGTATCTTTGAAAAAAGATTGTCCAGAAATATTTTAAGTTTATGTATTTCATTTCTTGAAAAGGGCCTCTGAGAAATATCCTTACTTATGGTAAATTTTTTTTACCGTTATTTATGGAAGTAATAATATCAACACTCATTTCCACCATTCATTTTGGCTTTCTGTGTTAAGGCAAAATGTTAGTTAAAGGAAGTAAAGAAACTCTGGGACTGGCATGCTTTTCCTGGTCTATCTCTTCCTATATCCGCTACAGTACTCTATCTACAGAAGCATTTTCAGCCTTACAAAGGATTTGATTGGAGGAGAGGGATTCATGGGAATTGTGGGGCCTGCTCTTTGCAGATTAGAATTCTGAGAGTTTTCCATAGAAACACAGTAAGATGTGTGGTTACGTTCCAGAGCATTATTAATACTGTAAGTGTATCGAGTAGGCACTTACTGGTTAGCCTGGCAACCTAGCCATGAGTGTAACATTGTTTCCAGAGGGAAATATATCCCAAAATCTCAGTAATTGCTTCTCAGGAAGCTACCTTTCTTGACTTGTTTACTCAACATTTAAAAGGTAATGATTTTGACACACACACACACATACGTATAAATGTTCAAATTCTGGTATCAAAACATTTTAGTATATTAACATTAGTGAATTCCCAGTTGGGGTATAAAATGCCTATTTGTATTATAGCTTTTACCTGCAGCAGTAGCCCTGTGGCATCCGATCCCATCAGATCTCGGAAGCTAAGCAGGGTTGGGACTGGTTAGTACTTGGATGGGAGACCGCCTGGGAACACCAGGAGCTGTAGGCTTGGGAGAAAGACCTGGCAACCCGCTCCCAATAATCAATCTGCCATTGAAAACCCTATGAACAGCAGAGAAGCACTGACAATAGTGTTTCCCCTGTTGTACAGAGGGTCGCTATGAGTCGGATACCAACTCGACGGCACCTAACAACAACAATCAATTATAGCTTGTTTTGGATATATTATGACCCATATCATTAATAATCACATGAATTTTTTTTTTTTCCGGTACTGGGGGGTTGAACCCAGGGCCTCAAGCTTGCATGGTTTGCAAGTACTGTACCACTGAACTACACCCCTTGCCCAGTTTTTTAACTTTTTTTTTTTTTTTTGAGACAGGGTCTTGCTAAATTATGTAGACTGCCTCTCGTCTTGAACTTGCGATCCTCCTGCCTCTGCCTCCTGTGTTGCTGGGATTACGGGCGTGTGCCACTGTGCCTGGCCTCATGAGGTATTCATATTGTATAGTTATTAAATGTAACTGTAAGCTGTAGGTTCTAATATTATTTAGGCAAAGTGCATTATTGAACACTTAGACATTTGCATCTCTGGGTCTCACAAAGATCATCAAGATTATATCTATCACCTGAAAGTATAAAATAGGATTTGGCCTACTTTATAATGAGCTAGATAATAATTTAGACTTACAGGCCATACATACAAACCTAGTGGTTTTTCTGTAGTAAATAAGTATAAAGTGTTGAACTAATTGATTAAATCTGTTAACATCTTAAATGTCTACCCCACCTTCCTTAACCAACACGAACATAGTGGCACTAAAGAAATGTGTCACGTAATAAGTGAACAATCCACATACTCCAGAATTGACAAGGGTAGTACAAGGTACAGGGGTACATGAATGTTGGTATTAGGGAGTGTTAGGCTGGGAAGGTAGAAAGTAACCTCTTTTCTGATGAGCAGAAGTGATGGCTGTCAACTTGAAAATGGAACATGAGGTTCAGAATTCTTTTTTATGGGAATGAGCTCTAAAAATTATACACTGAGCATTAAGGCAGTTACTATAATATGGTACCATTTATCTGTGTTGCACATTTGTGAGAGCATCAGTATATGATGATTTCCATGCTAGAGATCTAATAATACTGAGAGCAATGACAGATCCAATACAATGTGCAAGATTCAAGCCTTAGTCAGAATTTCTGTTGAAATAAGGCTTGGTAGAATTAAATACATACAACCTATGCAATGGTATGGGTGATCTTTCTTACCTTTTTTTAACATTTCAGTATTTTGGGGTTGAACGTAAGACCTCACACATGCTAGGCAAGTGTTCTACCCCTGAGCTGCACTCTCAGCCTCTTTCTTTCTTTTTATTTTGAGACAGTGTCTCCATAAATTTTGCAGCCTGCCTCCGGCCTGAAACCTGTAATCCTCCTCCTCCAGCCTTCTGAGTCACTGGGATTACAGGTGTGTGCCATTGTGACTGACCTCATGTCTTCTGCAGGAATCACTAACAAAATGCACCTAGCTGTAAAAGACAAATTCTCATAATGCATAATTAGCCATTAATAGAAAATAATTTTATTTGTTTTGAACTTTTAAAGGTAAGTACATACATGACATTTACGTATTTTTATCTCTCTTCCCTTGCTAATTATTTGCTAACATCTCTGTGGTCTTATTTTATTTTCTTTACTAATTGTTGTTGTTAGGTGCTATCTAGTCGGTATCTGACTCATAGCGACCCTCATAGGGTTTTCAATGGCTGACTGTTTCGGGATTGCCTTGGGAGTGGATTGCCAGGCCCTTCTCCCATTTTTGCGGTGCTGGGAATTGAACTTGGGGCCTCAGAGACTGCAGCGCAATGCTCTACCCACTGAGCTAAATCCCAGCCCTCAACACACATATTGTTTGGAAAATGTGTCTTAAAAAGGTAACTATTTCAAGTTAATCAATACTAAAACCCTATTCTTTGTAGAATGCCTGTAGCTGTACCACTGTAGCATCCAATCCAGTCAGACCTCGGAAGCTAAGCAGGGTTGTGCCTGGTTAGTACTTGGATGGGAGACCACCTGGGAACACCAGGTGCTATAGGCTTGGGAGAAGGACCTGGCAACCCACTCCCAAAAAACAATCTGCCATTGAAAACCCTATGAATATCAAAGAAGCACTGACAGTAGTGTTTCGCCTGTTGTACATAGGGTCACTATGAGTCGGACACTGACTGGATGGCACCTAACAACAATAATTCTTTGTAGATAATGGCAGTACCAACTCTAGAATCAGGAAGATTTCCCTTATGCCTATTTTAAAAATATAGTTACAGATTTAAGACCTTTTGGCATAATATGCTTGCAACTTGTATTTTATTGTTGCTAGATTCAGAACTTTATCATAAGGAAAAAAGGAGAACTGGGTTTTGGAAACTTGTTCATGGTTGAAGTCAAGTGAAAATACCTCTTGAAATCACTCACATAAAAGTATGTGTTTTAGTGCTAACGTTGGTAGACTCTTGTGAATCTATCCATCTTAGGTTATTTTTATTTCAAGGAAGGTTGATATTTTAAGCTTCCATGGAAAAAGAGAACAAAGAAAAAAAGAAGAAATTATAATATTTGTCCTAAAGATTGATTTAGGATTGTTGCATTTTTAAAATTGTTTGTAGTCCTTCTTGTTGTTAGGTGCTGTTGAGTGGTATCCAACTCATAGTGACCCTACTTGCAACAAGCAGAACATTGTTGTCAGTATTTCTCTGCTATTCATAGGGTTTTCAATGGCTGATTGTGTTTTCGGAGTGGGTTGCCAGGTCCTTCTCTGAACCCTACAGCACTTGGTGTTCTCAGGCAGTCTCCCATCCAAGTACTAACCAGGCTTGACCCTGCTTAGCTTCTGAGATCTGATGGGATCAGACTCCACAGGGCTATGGCTGTATACCTTATAGTCCTTGTTGTTGTTGTTAGGTGCCGTCCAGTCGGTATCCGACTCATAGCGACCCTCATAGGGTTTTCAATGACTGACTGTTTCGGGATTGCCTTGGGAGTGGATTGCCAGGTCCTTCTCCCATTTTTGTGGTGCTGGGAATTGAACTCGGGACCTCAGAGACTGCAGCACAGCGCTCTACCAACTGAGCTAAATCCCAGCCCTTTATAATCCTTAGACAAGATTAAATATATGTATAAATTAAGAATGATAGCTTCCTTACTATTCAGTTACAACTAGAGTATCAGAAAGTCACAACAGGAAGTCTACATACTAAAACAAAAGAAATCTGAGATGTTTTGGACTCTAGGTAAATGTGTGTGTGTACATATAATTATATATATGTGTGTATATGTATAAATAAGGAGCTGGGATTTAGCTCAGTTGGTAGAGCGCTGCACTGCAGTCTCTGAGGTCCTGCGTTCAATTCCCAGCACCGCAAAAATGGGAGAAGGGCCTGGCAATCCACTCCCAAGACAATCCCGAAACAGTCAGCCATTGAAAACCCTATGAGGGTCGCTATGAGTCGGATAGCGACTCGACGGCACCTAACAACAACAACAATGTATAAATATATGTATGTGTACATATACACACACATATGCATGTACATATAAACACATGTGTATATGTACACACACATATATACACAGACATATATATTGTATATATACACACATAGGGCTGGGATTTAGCTCAGTTGGTAGAGCGCTGCGCTGCAGTCTCTGAGGTCCCGAGTTCAATTTTCAGCACCCCAAAAATGGGAGAAGGACCTGGTAATCCACTCCCAAGGCAATCCTGAAACAGTCAGCCATTGAAAACCCTATGGGGGTCGCTATGAGTCAGATACCGACTTGACGGCACCTAACAACAACAACAACAACATACACACATATGTATGTGTGTATGTGTATACATTTATATATACATATATACAGACGTGTATATATACATATATATTCACATACATATATACACACTACACACATACATATATATATGCACATATATATGTATGTGTATATACATATTACACACACACACACACACACACACATATATATGAAATTGTACATGGACCCTAGATTTCTTCTTGAAAAGCAAAGATTGTTTCAGGTAGTTGCAATTCTATTTAGGATAGTAACTATAAGTAATTTAGTTATCTAATTTTGCAGCAATTTTGAGGTAATGGGTATTTTCCTCATATTGCCTTTAGTTCAGTACTAACGGGTCTTATTCAGGAAAAATAATAGGCTCTATTAAATTTTCCCCATGATACTTCCAAAGTCTCTTATGTGTTGGCTACCCTAGAAGCATATGCAGGTACTTAATTCTAAAGCTTAGAGAGTGATGTTTCTCTATTGACCATTTTTTATTTTATCTTCTGGGAGGAAAGGACTAATATAGTACTTTAAATAGAACTGTATCCATGGCGATGGACAGCCAGCTTTTGACTTTAAGTGTCATTTTTTAAAAAAGGAAATTTAAAAGAGCATTTTCATGGTCTAAAATAGCAATATGGCAGAAGTAAGGTTTGAGAATATTTCCTGTCCGTTATTGCATGACTGATCCACATAGCAGAGCACATCTTTTTTTTTTTTTTTTTTTTTTTTTTACATAGCCCTTTATTTGAGTGTTTTGAAATGCTGTACATTTCCTCCTCTTAGCTGAGTGGTAATTACTGTCTTCAGATTAATGGGAAATGTGAAAAGCTCAAATATAAACTTGATAATAGCACCCATACCTGACAAAAAACAGTTGCCTAGCTCTGGTTATAATTTTGTTCTTATAAAGAATAAAAATACTGACTAAATTATGGGTCATTCTTGATTATATTTAAACAGAATTATCTCTGGAACACTGGAAGTAACAGCAAGATTAAAAATAAAAACCAAATTATGCCATTTTTTTCTGATTCCTACAATTTGTGGTCTTCAGCTCACTTATCTTATTTAAAAGACCCCACTGGCAGTCTACCTTTCTCGTTCCCTCTCGCATCCACATTCACTTAAGAGGCACCACGTGCCTTTGGTAAAGGTCAGCGAGAGTGCTGTATATTAGAGGCTAGGGAATAAGACCACATAATTTGTCTCTGTCTTCTCTTTTTTTTTTTTTTTTTTGGTGGTGCTGGGGGTTGAACCCAGGGCCTCGCACTTGCATGCTCTGCAAGTGCTGGACCACTGAGCTGCACCCTCACCCCATTTTTTTTTTACTTTTCGAGACAGGGTCTCACTAAATTACACAGACTGTCTCCGGTCTCGAATTTGCAATCCCTGCCTCTGCCTCCCGAGGCGCTGGGATTACAGGCGTGTGCCACCATGCCCATCTTTGTCCTCCTTTCTATGGTTCCATTCTCCTAGCCTAAACCTTATCTTAGTATAGAGTTAATTTCCAGTTAAATCAGCTCTGATCTTTAAGGTATCAGTAAATGCTTACCCTGATAAGGGGATTGGTTAAACAAATTATGATCATAAATATAGTGTAATACTGAGGAACTTTTAAGACATTGATCTATGTAAAGGAATGGACAAATATCCATAGTAGGTTATTGAGTAGAAAAGGCTACTTAAATATATTGTTTTACATTTTCATTTTTAGAAAGACAAACAGAAGGATGGATCTCCAAATTAACAATACTCTTTTCCCACCAAGAAGATGGTGGGATAACAGATTATCTTTATCATTTTATTTCTCCTTATTGTTATTGCCCTTTTTCAGTTTGCTTTTAACATTAAACATGTAATTTATACAATATTTAAAAGCTATTACTATTTTGAGTGAAATAATTTTAGATGAAGGATACTGCAGAGAAAAAACTCAGATGAGATGACAAATTATCAGTGTATTGAAATAAAAACAAACGCTTATAGATTTAATAGATATCTGCAGTAATTGTGGGTAAATCACCAAGAGAATAATAATGTGCATGCATGTGTGTATGGCTATTGAAGACTGGTGTTATTGTTAGGTACCCTTGAGTCGGGTCTGACTCACAGTGACCCTATGTACAACAGAACAAAACTCTACTCAACACTGTGCCATGCCCTGCACTATGTCAGTGTTTCTCTGCTGTTAATAGGGTTTTTGATGGCTGATTATTTTGGGAGTGGACTGGTGGGTTCTTCTCCAAAACCTACAGTACCCGGGGTATTCCCAGGTGGTCTCTCATCCAAGTACTAACTAGGTCGACCATGTTTAGCTTTTGAGGTCTGACAGATTGGATGCCAAATGATACGGCTGTAGAGAAGGATTTGTGTAGACATTGATATATACAACCTGAAAATGAACAAAGGTATTGTGGCTGTCTCTATAGCATATTGCTTTAGGCTATCATATCAACTGTAGTAGGATTTCTTACTAATATTTCATCAGAAATTCAGTGTTTCTCCTTAATTTTGAATTCATAAGGTAACTGCAATTGTTTTGTTCTACTTTCATAGTGTGGATAGCAAATAATAAGACTTACTGTATAAATTTCAGACACTCACCAAATATGTAATTGTGAAGACTGCATATTGATCTAGAAATGTAATATATTAAGATCTGAAGGTAGAAAAAGTTATCTAGCTGGGCATGGTGGCGCACGCCTGTAATCCCAGTGGCTCGGGAGGCGGAGGCAGGAGGATCGCAAGTTCGAGTCCAGAAGCAGTCTGCATAACTTAGTGAGACCCTGTCTCAAAAAGTAAAAAAATGGGCTAAGGGTGCAGCTCGGTGGTCCAGCACTTGCAGAGCATGCAAGCACGAGGCCCTGGGTTCAACCCCTAGCACCACAAAAAAAAAAGAAAAAGAAAAGAAAGAAAAAAGAAAAAGGTAGTTATCTTATAAAAATTTAATTTTAGATAGTTATTAATATGTATATCCTAGGTTTTCTTAGGAATAAAAAGATGTCCAGAATTTGACTTAAGTTTTAGAGTACTTATTGTATAGCTAGAGAGAAAGATGTTTTCTGAATAACTATGAAGAGAAATAACAATGGAAAACATACACTGTCTTGGCTTTTTATAGATGATATTCATAGATTATTATTTATCATCAACAGTTGTGAAAACATGGATAAGACTTTTATCATCCAAACACATTACTGTTTGGAAAAAGAATAATAAAATATTCCATACTTGTGTTTATTTTCAAGGGAGAAAGATGTGGGTTTTGTTTTTGTTCTGTTTTCTATTTGAGACAGATCCTACTATGCAGCCCAGGCTGTCCTTGAGCTCATGATCCTCCTACCTCAGCCTCCTGAGACATGTGCTCTCATGTCTGGCAAGGGTGAGGTTTTGATGACTTTCTCTAGTTTTAATAATTTCTTTTCAATCTAAATTTTAATTCTTGAAAATGACAGCATATTATAAATAACATTGTAGGGTTTCTATAATCAGTTATTTTATAAATGATTTTTAAGCTAGGGGAAGAGGACATTGTGCACCATACTGAGCTATATGGAAGTTGCACTCAGAAACATAGTGAGCAGCCAGAGGAAGTAGGAAGCATGTGGTGTAGTATCAAAGGATGAGGGGCCTTTACTTCCTGCAGGAAGCTGTATTTGGTTTGTATAAATAATTCCATTGGCTTCCAGTGCTAACTGAAGAATAAGAAGGAATTGCATGTGGTTTATCTAATAAGGAGGATTGTGTGACCAGGGAACCTTATCCACTTGAGCAGGATGAGAGGAGAGCTTGCAGTTGAGCTAGGTGAGGTCTTCTTGCCAGATGTTAAGGTGATTATGATAACATTGAGCCTTATAACACACTACCCTATGAGGTATGTACTGTTATTATCTCCATTGGATACATGAGGCTATCAGGTATACAAAGTAACTTGCTTAGAACTATGACATTTATTCCTCAACCATTTTCTTCCATGTTTCCTTTCTTTCAATCCAGATAGAAATTCTCAAAATCTAGAAATAAAGGAAAGCATATGGAAATTCAAAGTTTGACCTCCCTTTGTATTTGACAAACAGAAGGGAACTTCCTTGGTGTTATTATTATTATTTGCCAAAGAGTTTTCATCCAAGTGCCCTGATGATTCTATTTCCTTTCCATTTCTAAATATACAAACTCTAATATAAATACTCTGCTGTTGAAAACCTATGAAGTGCAGAGAAACACTGACAATAGTGTTTCACCTGTTATACGTAGGGTTGCTATGAGTTGAATACCAACTCGATGGCACCTAACAACAACAACAACATAAATACATTTGTGTGTGTTTATTTATTTATTTATTTATTTAGGAAATTTTTAATGTACGCCTTAATGTGATTCATTTTGACATGCTTTTCATTGTGACATTTCCATATATGCATTTTGTTGTACATTATACATGTAAGTTCCCCTTACCCTCTTGTGTGCTTCCTTCCCCCGTCCCCCCCACCCCCCCACCAAAGACTTCTCTTCCATTTGCTTGTCTTTTTATGGTAATCTTTTACTGTATAACCTTGGGTTCCAGTTCTCTTCAAGATAGAAACTTTTTCTGTAGTGAACTTTCTTTTTACTATTACATGAATTTTCTAGACCATCTATAATAATAACATTCTCAGCTTTTTTTTTTATTATGTCCCAACCTCTGCATAGGATTTTTTCCTTCTTATAATTTCTGATTGGGCTCCCACATATGAGTGAGAACATGTGGGATTTCTCTTTCTGAGCTTGTGTTCATTCACTTAAAATAATTTTCTCCAATTCCATCCATTTTGCTGTAAATGGCATTATTTCAGTATTTTTTGATTGCTGAGTAGTATTCCATTGTGTATATGTACCATAGTTTTTTTAATCCATTCTTCTGTTGATAGGCACTTTGGTTGATTCTATATCCTTGCTATTGTGAAAAGTGCTGCATTGAACATGGAGATGCAGATGTCTCTATGATATGATGACACATCTCCCTTTGGGTAAATTCCCACGAGTGTTATAGCTTGGTCATATGATAGATCAATTTTTAGTTTTTTAAGATACCTCCATATTGATTTCCACAGTGGTTGGACCAATTTACAGCTCTACCAGCAATGTAAGAGTGTTCCCTTTTCCCCCCCGCAACCTCGCCAGCATTTGTTGTTACTTGTTTTATTGATCTTGGCCATTCCTACTGGTGTAAGGTGGAATTCAGAGTTGTTTTAATTTGCATTTCCTCAATGGCTAGGGATATTGAGCATTTTTTCATGTGTTTCAAGCCTTTATGGACCTCTTCATTTGAGAACCATCTATTCAGTTCCTTTGCCCATTTGTGTATTGGGTTGTTTTCTTGGGAATTTTTTTCTTAAGTTCTTTATAAATTCTGGTAATTAGACCTTTGTCTGATGTATAGGATGCGAAAAATTTTTCCCATTCAGTGGGGGTTTCCTTGACTCTGTTAATTGTTTCTTTTAAGGTCATGTAATCCCATTTATCCTTGTTGCAATTTCTTGAGCAATTGGAGTCCTATTAAGGAAATACTTTCCTATGTCTATATGATAGAGTATATTGCCTATCTTGTCTTCTATTAGTTTTAAAGTTTCTGGTTTTATGTTGAGATCTTTTATCCACTTTGAGTTAACTCTTGTGCATATTGAGAAATGTGGGTCAGTTTTCATTTTTCTGCGTGTGGATGTCCATATTTCCCAGCACCATTTATTGAAAAGGCTGTTCGCTTTTCCAGTTTACTTGCTTTGTTCCTTTTTTTGAAAATAAGGTGGCTATAGGTGTGTTGAGGTATTTCTGGGTCTTCTGTTCCACAATTTGCATTTATTCATTGAGAGCTGCTAGATGTAGTGTGTTATCAAGGGAGGTGAGAGATTCAATTTTCCTTCTATAAGATTCTTTAAAAATAGAATAAGCAATAAAATAATTTAAATTTTGTTATAGTATGGAAGGAATGGCCTAATGGTCTTCATTTCTAGAAGCTAATATTTTTGTAGTTAGTGATGTTTCTTGTAAGTACACGAAATACCTTTTTTGGTTGATAGAAATTTTGCCAGCATACTTGATTATAGCTTCGGAGTTTGCAAAGTTGATTTGTTATTATTGTTTTTTAAACTACTTTTCTATACACCAGGAAGTAATTAATGACTGTGGGATATAGATAATTTTTTTTACTCTAATGATATCAATCCATCTCATCATTTCTTTTGATAAAATTGGGTATATTTGGTAGTGATTTGGCTTTCAAATAATACAAATGCAATTATAAGCTTTGTGAAGTAACTCTGCTTTTGTTTTTACTTTTGTATTTTTAATATGACTAAAGTTTTCATATAAGGAAGAAAAGTAATTGTAGATTATTATCTATAAAAGTATATATCATCTAAAGCAGATTTTTTGGGTTTGGAGATCCTGTTAATAAGAATAGTTTAAGCCTCTACTTATTAATGATTCTCAAATTTAGTACGTTGGTATGATAAGTTTCTTTAGTCTTCGTTTTTGTTTTATAGGAGCTATGCACAATGTTGTTGTTGTTAGGTGCCATTGGGTCATGTCCGACTCACAGGGACTCTCACAGGGTTTTCAGTGGCTGATTGTTTCAGGATTGCCTCGGGAGTGGATTGCCACGTCCTTCTATTTTTGCGGTGCTGGGAATCAAATTCGGGATCTCAGAGACTGCAGAGTGGCACTTTGGAAGCGGCAGTCAAGAAATCAAAAGACGCATTGCTCTAGGCAAAACTGTGGCAAAAGATCTCTTTAGAATGTTGAAAAGTAAAGATGTCACATTGACGACGAAGGTGTGTCTGACTCGTGCCGTGGTATTTTCAGTCGCATCACATGGTTGTGAAAGCTGCACATTGAACAAGGGAGACAGGAAAAGAATTGATGCTTTGAATTGAGTCTTATGTATTTCGGACATGTAGTCAGGAGAGATCAGTGCCTGGAGAAAGACATCATGTTTGGGAGATTGTCAGGTCAACGAAAAAAAAAGGAAAACCCTCCACCAAATGGATTGACACAGTGTCTGCAACAATGGGCTTAAAGGTAAATAAGATCATGTGCCTGGCACAGAATCAGGAAGTGTTTTGATCTGCTGTACATAGGGTCGCTATGAGTCAGACTTGCCTGGACGGCACCTTAACAACAACATGTTCAGTGTAGTGGTAGACCCGAAAATGTAGGTTCTGCTGTAACACTTATACAATGTGTTTCAATTTGTGTATTAGGGAATAATTGTAGCATAAGAGTGAATTTTGTATTTGTTTATTGGCAGTGTTGACCATGAGGAACAGTGAGTTCAGAAAGTTGTACCCTGCTGGTCTGAATGTCATAGTAATACCCCAAAGTCACACACATACCTCAGTTATCTGCCTTCTGCCTTAGTTCACTGGTATGTTACGAGCTCTGTCCGTCTGCATCTGGCATTAAGCAACTTTCCATCCAGTTTCAGGTCTTCTCCCTGTTTCATAACTCAAAAGCTGTAAGTAACTTTCCGCTCCTTTTAAAGGTAAAGTGCCATATATACTGTAATAGTTGGGTATTTTTTTAAACCATGAACTATAGGTTAAAAAGAAATGTAGTTATAGGTAAAACTGTGGTACTATTTTTAATAAGTTCCTTTTTTATTAAAAATATATAACTGATACAGTTTTAGATTTCTTATTTTTATCCCCTTAACTTCATTTTCTCCTATAAGTCCTATGGTTTTTATTGCATGATTTTGTACAGTGCAGAGATGTTTTTTAGGGATACATATGTTATAGCAGAGTGACTGTAATGTAAAAGATTATCCTCATTATTTAATTTAGCCATGAATTTCAGTTATTTTATTGTGATAGAGTGATTAACTTATTAAGTATACTAATTATAGAGGTGATAAATTATATAAAGAAATTTGGGGGATTCTTTCTTTTCTTTTTTTAATTAGATCACTATAGGTCACAGATGCCTTTGAAGTTCGTCACCTGTGAGGGCACTATATAGAAGTGTCATAAACTTGTCACCTAAATGCCTAATTAAAGGACTATTGATTATTGTGAAGTTATTAAACTTTTGCTTAGGGGAAATTATGGAGAAAAAATTATGAAATTATCTCTATATAGTAAATTTTTATCCATGTACATATATACTCTTAGCAAAACATTTTGGAAGGGTAAAATATACCATATTTACAATGGTTATTTTTGTATGTTGACATTATAAAGAATTTTTTTGCTTATTTATACTTTATTTTCCACTTTGGAAAAGTGTTACTTTTATAATCAGAAAAAAAGAAAAAACTCCAGAGAGAGAAGGAAAGTATACACCAATAGGTATTATGGGGATGTAGTGCAATACCTTCTTTCTTTCTTTCTTTTTCCCCTTTATTGATAAATGTTGGTAGGGTAACACAGCATTTGCTTTTTCCATTATGCAACTACTACATCGCTTTTGGTTACACTTTCATCAACTTTGTTTGTAGAACCTTTTGACCAATATATGGTAAAACTCCTATGCAAATATGGGTTATGCTCCCCTATTTATCCCATGTACTCATGAAGTTGCATCCTTTACATTGCGATTATCCTCTCCCCCTTTATCCCTTTACGTTGTTTCTCCTCCCCCTCCCACTTTATATAGCTTTCCCTTTTTCTGGTCCCCTCCCTCCTTTATTCTTTATATTTTCCCTTCTTCACTAAATTTAATTGCACATTTTTATATATCTACTTATATAGGTTTTTTCTTCCTTTATGTGAGATTCAGCTCCCACATATGAGTGAGAACACAAGGTATTTCTCTTTGTGAACCTGTGTTCATTCACTTAAGATGATATTCTCTAGTTCTATCCATTTTGCTGTAAATGACATTATTTCGTTCTTTTTTATTGCTGAGTAATATTCCATGGTGTATATGTACCATAATTTTTTTATCCATTCTTCTGTTGATGGGCATCTTGGTTGGTTCAATATCCTTGCAATTGTGAAGAGGGCTGAATTAAATACGGAGACGCAAGTATCTCTGAGGTATAACAACTTGTCTCCCTTTGGGTATATTCCCCGGAGTGGTATAGCTGGGTCACATGGCAGTTCTATTTTCAGTTTTCTGAGATATCTCCACATGATTTCGGAAGTGGTTGAACTAATTTACAGTCCCACCCACAGTGTAAAACTGTTCCTTTTTCTCCACATCCTTGCCATCATTTGTAATTATTTGTTTTATTGATCATGGCCACTCTTACTGGAGTTAGTTAGAATCTCAGAGTTGTTTTGATTTGCATTTCCCTAATGGCCAGGGACATTGAGCATTTTCTCATGTGTTTCTTAGCCCTACAAACTTCTTCGAGAACTGTCTGTTCATTTCCTTTGCCCACTTGTGCATTGGGTTATTTCTTAATGCACCTCTCAGAAAAATGGCATCTTGAAAGAAGGAAAATTAGTAAATTTTTCCAGAAATAGCTCTAAAATTTGAATGTCCAGCTATTTTTCATTTTGTGCTATGTTCTTAGGACAGCACTGGATTTTTTTTCCTTCATGCCTTATCTAAATCCACATAACCATCTTATGAAGTTGTTGTTGTTGTTAGGTACCGTCAAGTCGGTATCCGACTCATAGCGACCCTCATAGGGTTTTCAATGGCTGACTGTTTCGGGACTGCCTTGGGAGTGGATTGCCAGGTCCTTCTCCCATTTTTGTGGTGCTGGGAATTGAACTGGAGACCTCAGAGACTGCAGCACAGTGCTCTACCAACTGAGCCAAATCCCAGCCTGATGAAGTTGATGTGCCAACCCTATTCATGGAAGAATGAGTTAAAGCTTAAAGAAATCAACCTGCTGGCTGGATGCTCCACTAGTACTAGTATAGCATATTACTTTTCTTCTTTTTTGGAAAAATAGATATTTTGGGAAGATTTTCATGCATTTTTTATTTGTAATAAGAAAAATATAACCATTTTGTTCTCTACATTAGAAGAGCACATATTTTCTAGGGAAAAAAAGGCTGTCATTTTTTGCGGAGAAGCATCTTGTTGCCTTATACCCTGTGGAATATGAGTATTTCCAGTCAAGACTTATTGTTGTTGCTAGGTGCTATCGAGTTATATCTGACTCATAGCGACCCTCATAGGGTTTTCAATGGCTGGTTGTTTTGGGATTGCCTCGGGAGTGGATTGCCACATCCTGCTCCCATTTTTGCAGTACTGGGAATTGAACTCAGGACCTCAGAGGCTGCAGAGCAGTATTCCCCCAACTGAGCTAAATCCCAGCCCAATCAAGACTTAGGACTCTGTATTCATTTCAGCAGTACAGAAATAAATGTTGCTTCAGTGCTTATTAATGAAACTGAAGCTGGTGCTTCTATTCCACATGGCATTCGTCGGATGCTTTCATGTTTTTCTCTAAGAAATAAAATAGCATTACCAAAATACAAAACAGTCCTATATGTGCTATATGAACTACAGATACCTTGGTGTGTTAAAAATACGTAAAAACATTTGCCATCTAAATTCTGTTGATTAAATCATCATTTATGTCTGAACTATTATTAAAAGTAACTTTATTCACAGGATGGATGAAAGTGACAACCCTGCTTTAGTGAGCTGACCTCTGCTCTGGATCATAAAATAAAACTACCATTTGATTCATCTTTAAGTCTTCTAAAAACTATCATTATCTGGTTTTATTGATTCATGTGGAATTTAATTCTTAGTTCTTGTTACCATTTACTGTGCTGAAAAATCTCAGAGTTGTTCCCTGTATGGTGTGTACATCTTAGAGAATTGATGTTTTAGGGTGTACCTAAAGAAATAAAATTCTTTGCTTTATAAAGTAGAATTAGCCTTTGAAGGGCTAACAGTAAAACCTCAGGAGGGGTCTGCGGCGTTGGCCTTTGCCCTTTCGGATGCTTCTTTTTGGAGCAAGCTGCCATACTTGGAAGAGTCCACGTGAAAGAGAAGCAGTGCACAGCAGCCAACAGCAGCATAGCCGCCAGCCATCTGAGGAGAGCATCTCCGCCTACCGACAGCCCGTATGCTCTAATAGCTGTGCATGGGTTTGGCCCACTGGTCGTCATATGGTCATCTTTTAGGAAAGTGTATGTTTTGGAAATTATATTCTTGAGCAAGAACAGCTATGTTTGAAAGACCTGTCAGGATTATAGGTATTCCCTAACAAAAGTTATCGAAAGTTTAGACTCAGTATATACAGAACAACTAATCCTTAATGCTGAAGCTAAAATTTTATAAACATTTCTAATGGAAATATGTGATGAAAACAAATCTATACATTATTATGTGAGGGAGGACCTTGAAAAGTCGTTTGTAGTAATAGATTATATTCTTATTGTTAGGTGCTGTTGAGTCAGGTCCAACTCATAGTGACACTGTGTACAACAGAACAAAACACTCCCTGACACTGTGCCATGCCTGGCACTATGTTGGTGCTTTTCTGTTACTCAGAGGGTTTTCAATGGCTAATTGTTTTGGGATTGTTTTGGGAGTGGGCCGCCAAGTCTTTCTCCCATTTTTGCGGTGCTAAGAATTGAACCCAGGACCTCAGAGCACACATAGCAAGCACTCTACCAACTGAGCTAAATCCCAGCCTAGTAATAGATTATATAGATTATTAATCTTATAAAGATTATTTTTTAAACTACCCTTATCATTAACATAAAATTTCTTATAATCTCTGGATTTATTTGGAAAACAAACTAAAGAATAAAATCATTGAGTACCATAAATCATGAAAACAAATATAATTTTTTTTTAGAATATGGTATATCTTCTTAACTGGGTCATTTATAGAGAACAAGGAGTATAGAACACTGAAAAGACTCTTAGGCATACTTAAAGTCAATCTGTTGTTTTTTAAAAGTTAAATTTTATAATGTGTATTTATTATGCAGGTTTTTTTTTTAAATCATGGTTTTATAACATTTTACTAGAAAATCCAGAATCTTAACAGCTTACCAGTTTATAATAGATTAAGTAAAATGGTTATTTTTAAATAGTAAAACTCATTTATTTCAAACAAGCAAAAATAATGGGGAAGTAATTCTGAAATATTTTGCTTGTTTTGTTTCTGAAAACTTATTGCCAACATTTGAAAAATGCCCTTAGGGATTGTCTCTTTCTTTCTTATTTTTTAAATGGGATAATTAATGCCTTCATGGAAACTAATCAAAGTCTTCAGGGGTCAAAAAGAACTAAGGATTTTAGTACTTTTTTATGATATCACCTTGCCTCTATCAAGCAGTCATATCACTTTCTATTTACTATTGTTTGTGTATTTATGTCTAATTTTACAACTTAGTTTGTAAGCTCCTTCAGGAAGCCTTTATAATTTGTATAATTTGTTCTTAAGACAGCTATTATATAAACTACTTAACAGTGAAGAAGTCAGCTAGTACATACTGATTGGTTGGTTGATTTCTTTGATTTGAAAATGTGTTTTTAAATTAGAATGCCGAGTGTAATGTTCTGGTCCCCATTAGATGCCCTTTTAGTGTTTAAAATTCAGTAATACTTAGATCACATGAATGATCTTATTTTTCAGTTAACTGAAAAAACTATGGATTTAGTGTATTAGTATAGAAGCTTTAAGTATATGCAAGCTTTAAGTATATGAAGCTTTAAGTATATGAGCCTGTTACCCTTAGTTGAAATAGAGTTATATAGAACCTAACAGTACTTTAATAGCATCTATGTGCAAGCTAATCAGGAAAAAGGGATGAGATAGCAGCAGACTGACAAATTAAAGAAAGTCTTTGTAATTATTAGAAGATAATTACTTTCACAGATCTTAACTGCAGCATAATTACAGCTGGCGCTTTCTATCAAAAACTACATTCTGAGAATTTTGTTGTCAAAACAGGGATTCAAAATCTTTAGATGTTATGAAATAATTCTATTCAATTAGTGTGTGTGTGTGTGTGTGTGTGTGTGTGTGTGTGTGTGTGTGTGTGTGTTTTAGGATTAGCATGAACCCACAGTCCTAAAACAATTTTTGGGGTGGTTATTGTCCAAAATAGTTACTAATGTGATGGCTAGTCTTGATTGTCAGCTTGATTGGATTAAGAAATGCCTGGGAGCCAAGTGCAATGGCACATACCTGTAATCCCAGCAATTTGGGAGGCTGAGGCAGGAGGATTGTAGGTTCAAGGCCAGAGCAGCCTGCATAACTTAGTGAGACCTTGTTGTAAAAAACAAACAAACAAAAAAGCAAAGGGGGGTGATGGTGCAGCTCAGTGAAGGAGCGCTTGCTTAACTTGCCTAGGACATGAGTAAAGCATACTTCTGGGTGCTTCTGTGAGAGTGTTTCCAGAGAAAATTAGGTCGTGTCCTCTGATCTACTGAGTGGATTAATCCCTTGATGGATTCATAATAGGATGGCATTACTGGGAGGCAGTGAAAGGTAGGAGGTGGGGCCTAGTTGGAAGAGTGGGGTATGTCTGGGTGCTATTTCTTGTCCTAGCCCCTTCCTGTATCCCTTTTCTCTGCTTCCTCCCCACCATGATGGGAACTGTTTAGCTATGTCATGCCCTCCCCAGAATGATGCCACGAACCCTCTGAAACTGTGAGCCAGAATAAACCTTCTCTCCTTGAAGTTGCCTTTCCTGGGTGTTTGGTCACAGTGATGCAAAGGCCTGACTAATGAATGTTGTGAAATGGGTAAGAGGCTCATACACACACACACACACACACACACACACCCCATGTTGTCAACCACCACTTACGGAGCATGTGATCTAAATTAATTACTGAGTAGAATGGTACACTGATTTGATTATAAAGTGTTACCGGTGTCATAGAAGTGAGACTCCCCATAGGAGGGGAGAACATTCACTGTGGATTTGAGTGACTTAATATAGAGGGTGTAGGAGCTGGACTGGGCCTCACCTAAGTTAACAGTGTTGTAGTAAATACAAAGAAGGGATGTTGCATTCCACAAAGAAGTTCAAGAATAAAGGAACTAAGGCACAAATGGAAAGGAGTGTTAGGGAGTTAGCAGACCACAGTAGCTGAAGCAAAGTGTTCATGTAGAAAACAGTGAGGAAGTAGAGCTAGATTAGAAGCCAGAATGTTGGGGGTCTTCTTTCTTGCCCCCTGACCCTATAACTGGATAAAGGATAGGCTAATCTGGGATTGTTGTTGTTAGGTGCTGTTGAGTCAGTGTCTGACTCATAGCGACCCTATGTACAACAGTGAAACAGTATTGCTAGTGCTTTTCTACTATTCATAGGATTTTCGATGGCAGATTGATTTTTGGGAGTGGGTTTCCAGGTCCTTCTCCCACGCCTACAGTGTCTGGTGTTCCCATCCAAGTACTAACCAGGCCCTACCCTGCTTAGCTTCTGAGATCTGACGGGATCGGATGCCACAGTGCTATGGCTGCAGGCAGAAACTGGGACAGTGGGGTGAAGTGGAAAGCATATTAGAGTCATCGAAAACAAAAAACCTTTGTGAACAAGTAGCAGACAATCTAATGAGGAGTTATTAATGTTAGTGTTGTATGCCTAATAGACGTTAAGGGCTTTGAACGCAAATTAGACACTTGTTTCTTGCTGTCACATTCATCGCCTTGAAACTTACATCCTTCCACAGGCCTCCCTTATACACAAGTATGCCCAGATTATTTGAATCAACTTAAACCCATTCTACCTCATTGTGTTGATTTATATTAGTTGATGTCACCATTATTCATCCAGGTCAGGATTCTGTCAGGTATTGTAGACTTCTCTCAATACTTCTGTGCCCTCCTGTACAGTCAGTCACTCAATTCTGTTTATTCTATCTCCTAAGTAGTTCTCTACATAATTACCATCCTAAATCCATACTGCTTAGTTAACTCAGTTCTTCTCTTTCCTAGGTAATTATGTTAGCATATCAACACTTCTTATTTCTTCCATCCTCCTCAGCCCCAGTCCATTTTCTACCACATGCCAGAAATATTCTCTTAAAAGACCAATATAATCCTTTCACTATTGTCCATTGTTTATATGGCATCAAAGCTCTGTAGTGTGACATTTATGATATAACACTTCCCTGTATCTCTGGTTTTATTCCCTTAGAAAACTTCAAAGACCAAGTCGAACATAACTGGTTCCACATGCCCATCAGGCCTTTGCATTTGCCTTTCCTTTTGCTAATATGTCATGTGGATAGACTTATCTGTCCTTTTCTAGGTAGCTTGACAATTTTCTACTCTTCCTAAAGATTTTTCTTATCTAGAAGACTTTTTTGGTCCATATTCTTTGGTCACTTATATATGTGTTATATGTATAACATATGTTATATGTATATGTTATACATATGTTATAGTCACTTATGTATATGACATTTATGCATCTGTACTTTTTTACCTGGCATTTCCTTGAGGTCAGCACTTATGATTTGTTTATTGTTAAACTTCTAGCACTTAATCCAAGGTCTTGCAGGTAATGAGCTTATCTTAGTCTACAGATGGGTGACTATAACTGAAGCAAAAAACATTTATTTCTCACAGTTCTGGTGGCAGAGAAGTTGTAGAGATCAGGGTGCCAGCAAATTTGGTTTCTGATGAGAGCCCACTTCTAATTCACAGACAACTGTCTTTTTTGGCTGTGTCCTCAACATGGGAAGAAAGGGACCCGGGAGCCTCCTGGGGTCTTTCTTATAAATGCACTAATCCCATTCACAAAGCCTGCACCCACATGACATAATCATCTTCCAATGGCTTGTGTTATTTTTGTTGCTGAAGTAATTTAAATTAAATCTCAAAACTAATTTCCTTTTACTTCTCCATACTTTAGTATTTCTAAAATATAAGAAAAGCCAGATGTAGTTGCACACATCTGTAATCCCAGTGACTGTGGAGGCTGAGACAAGAGGATCACAAGTTTAAGGCCAGAAGCAGCCTGCATAACTTAGGGAGACCCTGTCTTAAGACAAAAAAAAATAATAATAAAAATAAAAAAGGAGCTGGGAGTGCAGCTCAGTGGTAGACCACTTGCAAAGTATACAGGAGGCCTTGGGTTCAGGCTTCCAATACTGAAAAAAAAAAAAAAAAAAAAAAGGAAGGAAGGAAAGGAAGAAAAAGAAAAGAAAACACTCCATCACACAATCACACATTTGATATGTTTTTAGAATTGACTTTTTCTAAGGTAAGTCCACCATTAAATTTGGTAGTTACATGTTTTAAGTCTCTCAAGAATAGTACCCATGCTCAATGGCTTTAACTGGTTGAAGTGGACTGAATCCAAGGGGCTTGCAAATTCTGAGCATCTACTTTGATGTCGAGCTATACCACCAGCCTCTATTTTTGTTTTTCAGTGAATTAATAGATACTTTAAAATATTTCTTTGATCTAATTTCTAATATGATAATTATTGATAAATATGACCCACATAAACAAAAGCTTTGGGGATCAATAATTCTAAGACTATAAGGAGGTCCTTATAACAGAGTTTGTGAACAGTCTTTTTAAATGAACTTGACAATTCATGGTTTTGATTCTGATTACAATCAATTTTAAGTTTACCTATACACATTAAGGCACAATCTTGGAGTCTACAATCTTAGGAATTGACAAAATAGAGCAAAGTTCATGAGCATTCACTGTACAGGTAATATCGATTTTCTAGGCAAAAATTAAAACTCCTTCAAACTAGGAATAAAAACAACTATTCTTTTAAATTTTGTTAAAACCAAGAGTTAATATATTCAAATCAAATATTTGAATTTATTCAACTGTGTTCCTGGAAGGCTATATGAAAGGTACTTTCTCAGTTCAAATGAAGAGCTTGAGTTCTTGTCATTTTTGACTATTCAGTATGTAAAGTATTGGTTTTCAGGTGACCAAAAGTTCATAAAATGTTTTATAGATCTGTAGTGATCAAATGCATTTTCCTTGATTTCTGTAACTGAGCAAGTGACATGCATTTTGTATGTCATTGTGTTTTCAAAGACCTGAAAACTATCCTTGGATTTTATTACAGTCATACTGGTAGATGCTGGAAATAGAGGCTTGATTTAAAATTCCACTTTTCCTTCATACCACAATAACTATATTTGCAGCATATTTTTTGTTTCTCCAAAAAGACTAGCAGCTATCAAACGTCTACTGAATAATATTAGGATGTCATGCAACTGTAATTATCTCTAATGGAATTTTTACTTTCTAAAACTAATTTTTATTTCTCAATCTAATTGGGGCATAAGTTTTATAGGAAAACGTTCTAAGATTCAAGATTAGGTATTATTATTATATAATATAGAAACTAAAAATAATTTGTGTAGATGTAAATCCCTTCTTGATACTTCTCTGGTACTAGGTGTTATAATTAGTGACAGAAAAGTATACTGTCTATATGTTAATAAGGAAGCATTGAGTTAGGTGGTTATTATGGGCTTATATCATCTCAGGTACAAAGACTTACAGTTCTCTCCTCGTTTTCTTGGGCTTCAGCCTAAAATTCTAACAGCACATTCAACAAGTATGTTTTATTCCTGTACATGTCTAAAGAAAGTGCTCAAAACTTAAAGGTTTGTAAAGAGCCTTTGGTGCCCAAGATTCATATCACAGCATGCAGTATTATTACTGATTTCTAAGAAAGTAGTATGATTTATGGGAAATTACAGGATCCATTTGTTTTAACATAAGAATATAAACAAATGAGAATCCAGACAGTACATAGACGATCACAGATTGATGTTCAAGACTACATTTAATTTGTTAGTTTAATTTATTGATACTTCTAATAATACAGAAAACTTTAATTTCCCTAGTTCACAAAATACTCTTGTCCTATTCAAGGAAAAGTGATGAAAGGTCCTGTAGCCAGACTGCTGTCTCCAAATTCAACAAATATGTGAGAAACTATTATTTTCACTTTCTTGTGATATGATACTACAGATACTGTGTTAGAAATTGATCTTACTCTTTAAAGAACTTAGAACCCAAAAGGAGTGATAATGATAAACCTTAATATCTATAAGAAAGAGAGAAACAATGCAAATGTGAATCTTAAGAAGAATAGATTTAAATTTATAGAAGAGCTTGGAGGTTGGCAACGTGTAGAGGGAGACCAAATGAGGTGGTATTCCATATGGGTCTTGAAGAATGAGTAGAATTTTAATAGAGATAATAAGAAAAGGCAGATGCTTAGGAGACACTATTTCAACTGTATCAAGTTCCATGTCATTAGGTGCCCATCGAGTTGCGTCTGACTCGTAGCGAACTTAAGTATAGCAGAACAAAACACTACCCAACATGGTGCCATCTACACGAGGTTTTTATGTTTGAGCCTGTTGTTGCAGACACTGTGTTTCTTCTCATTTTGAGTTATGCCTCATCAGCCAAAGGAGGTCCCAGGGGTTTTACTCCAATTTCATCATTAAGGTCAATTGTACTTTGAGAAGGCAACTCTTCCCCAGTTGTTTTTTAAATGCCTTCCAGCATAAGATGGCTCATTTTCCACCACTATATTTGATAGTGCTTCTCTGCTATTCATAGAGTTTTCAATGGCTAATTGTTTTGGAAGTGGGCTGCCAGGTCCTTCTTCCTAGTCGGTTTTAGTCTAACGTGCTCAGACATTTACATTAGTCTACAATTGAGGAGAAACATCTAAAAGTAAAGTATTGACTATCTCAAGGCACTTATTTGATATTGTACTGAAAGTAAAAACCATCATGGTTGTATAGATATTGACCATTAATGTATGGTTAATATTAAAGTATGGTTTCTACTGAATGCATATTGTTTCTGCATATTTTAAAGTCGGAAAATTTTAAATAAAACCATTATAAGCTGGGGGGCTAGCCTCTAACCACTGCAATTTGAATGGGTTCACTGTTTTCTAATGAGTAAAATTTAATGGATTTTGTTGGTAGCAAAGAGAAAGCTCATTTGGAAATTTAATCTATACTACAATGTAGATGTAACTCATTTGCTACGTGGATATACATGTAATTCTGCATACATTTTAATCCTTTTAATCCTGAGATGAGGTCCATTCATCTTTGGATACTTAACTGCTAAGTATTCCTTGAATAGTAATTACTGTACTTTCACTGCAAGGAATACTGCTTCTAATTTCTATTATACATCATACCACAGTTGAGAAATTAACGATGAATAAACTACTGCCCAACTTGCAATTAACTGATGGGTTAGTAGGGGAGAAAGGACGTAAAGTAATTCCTGAGTATGGTTAACAAATACAATGCTTTTGGTGAAAATGTTTTGAGATTTCAAGTTAAAAATTGAAATCCATATGTATTCTCAAAGAAGGCTATAGTTTATGCTATTACCAATAGGATCTTCACAGTATTCCTCAAGTGACTGATCCCAGAATTGGAGCTTTTACAAGAAGGGTTTGAGGCTGTGATTTTAATAGCTCAGCCAAAAGTAGTCCACCTCTGAAGTTTTCTAGAATGAGGTGGGTGCCCATTTTGAAGGGCGTTTTGAGTGTCCTTTAGGGTGGCAGTGACCTTGTGACACTGTCATGCTGGCTGAGATCCTGATGCTCACCAGTTCCTTGTACATTCTATCTCCAAGTAAGAGGAGGGATGCTGGTGTGGTTTGGAAACTTCTCATGCCATTATCATTTTCTGTTTCCACATTTCTTCTCACAAAATGGCCTTGGATCTCAGTTTTTATAATATTGCAAATGTCAATACATCTTTTAAGCTAACATAGAAGTCACAATTTTTTAAAATAGTCTGTAAGATTTTTCTTCTTGGGATGATAGGAACAGATACATGTTCCAGGTAGCGACTGACATTTAAAGTTGAGTTTTTTGTAAAATTACCAATCCATTATAATTAAGCTAACTAAAAACCTGCTTTTACTCAGGGTTAGAGTTTTTATGGCAGCTTTACTTGTGCTCCATTCTGTTTGCTTTTTGCCTTTGAAATATGTAATGTTAAAAATTTCCAAAAAGGTCGTATTACCTGAAATTATCTGCCAAGGAGTGAAATTATAGCATCAGCATCATTTCATAGCATAGAGGCACTTGTCCATTCCTGATCTTTTTACAGTGTCTCTGCCAGAGTGAAGAATCTATAAACAATACAAGGAGAGCCAACGATTTATATTTACCGCTTATACTGACAATTCCATTTGGCTTTCTTATACTCACAACTAAAAAGCTTATTTGGAACATGTTTCATATTTAAGATATTTTATAATCTTAGTATGTTAAAAAACCGGCAGCCGTAATCCTGTGGCATCCGATCTCAACAGATCTTGAAAGCTAAGCAGGGTTGGGTTGGTTAGTACTTGGATGGGAGACCGCTTGGGAACACCAGTGCTGTAGGTTTGGGAGAAGGACCTGGCAACCCACTCCCAAAAATCAATCAGCCATTGAAAACCCTATGAACAGCAGAGAGACATTGACAGTAGTGTTTCCCTGTTGTGTGGAGGGTTGTTATGAGTCGGATACCGACTCGAGGGCACCTAACAACAACAACAGTATGTTAAAAATGGTAAGCTATTAAAAAGAAACTATCTTCTAAGAATATATTTAAAAGTTGCGATGTAAACCGAGCGCGGTGGCGCACACCTGTAATCCCAGAGGCTCAGGAGGCGGAGGCAGGATGATTGTGAGTTTGAGACAAGAGGTAGTCTGTGTAATTTAGCAAAACCCTGTCTCAAAAAGTAAAAAACTGGGCTGGAGGTGGCAGCTCAGTGGTCCAGCACTTGGAAAGCTTGCAAGGACGAGGCCCTGGGTTCAACCCCCAGTACAGCAAAATAAATAGATAAATAAGTAAAATGAGTTGTGAGGTTAGTATGCTCTGTGAAGTCAGATTTCACTTTGCCAGAATATTTTTATATGTGAACTTGATGTTTTTTAAAACACAGTGTCTCTATGCGACAACTGTATAAAATTAATTATACATTCTACTGTTCTTATTCTCACCTATGGAGATAAATACATATGCAGCTTTTACATTGTATAGGTAGAAATGCATATTTTTGCTTTTCCATTTTCTAATGAAATAAGCTAAAGAAGATACAAGTGAAAATTAAATTTAATAATTTAAAGCATTTAGTAGCTCAAAATGTAGCAATTCTCATTGGCACTCTTCCTTTTCTTATTGTTAAGTGCCGTCAAGTTGGTATGGGACCCTCTGTACAACAGGGGAAACACTATTGTCAGTGCTTCTCTGCTGTTCATAGGGTTTTCAATGGCAGATTGATTTTTGGGAGGGGGTTGCCAGGTCCTTCTCCCAAGCCTACAGCTCCTGGTGTTCCCAGGCGGTCTCCCATCCAGGTACTAATCAGGCCCATCCCTGCTTAGCTTCCGAGATCTGATGGGATCGGATGCCACAGGGCTACAACTGCAGGCACTCTTCCTTTTAGGGGCAAGTAATTTGCTGATTAATCTTAAAGATTCATAATTTTAAGAGTTTCTTACTTTCAAGTGTCTTAACTTTCTTTTTGGATTAATTTATATAAAGTGATCTCCTAAATTATTTAGCTGTTAAGTGTCAAAATAAGTAATTTTCTAAATATAACTCAACTTTATCCTTTCAGTGTTTTGTTTTCCAGCAGATGATTACTTAATAGGCATAATCTCAACTGATTAATGCCAACCATAACTTCTTTCAGTTATAATATCTTCAATATGAAACTTTCCTAATGGTAGCATTGTTGAGATCACAATGCTAGTAAAATAATTCCTTACAGTGCATAGAACTAACATAGAAAATATGGGTTCCTATTTTATAACCAGATTTTTCTTCATGGAAAGGATGGGATTTTGTAGCATCTTCTATCTTTGCTTTATCCCAGTAGCAGAGCAATGCTATGAAGCAACTCTGTAATGAGGAACCTTTTGTAATGATATAGCCCCACTAGCCTCATGTGGCTTTGAAATATGGGACATGTGGGTTAGTGCAGTTGAGCCTCTAAGTCTTTAGCTTCACTAAGCCAGGTGTGGTGTCACACATCTGTAATCCCAGCCAGCACTTGGGAGATTGAGGCAGGAGGAATCACTGCTAGTCTCTGATTGTAATTCTCATGACTTATATTATGAAACTTGAATGAAGATACCACAATATTTTAATTTAAAAAATTAACAAAAAATTTTAGCACTCAGATATACCATTGGTATTCTACCAGTCAGAATAGCAAGTGAAACAGTAAAAGAATTACTGTATTCTTTTCTTTTTTTTTTTTTTTTTTTCTAGTACTGGGGTTGAACCCAGGGCCTCGTGCCTGCATGCTCTGCAAGTGCTGGACCACTGAGCTGCATTCCCCAGCCCATTTTTTTACTTTTTGAGACAGGGTCTCGCTAAATTACTCAGACTGCCTCTGGTCTTGAATTTGCGATCCTCCTGCCTCTGCCTCCCAAGCCGCTGGGTTTACAGGCATGCGCCACCACACCCGGCTCTATTCTTCATTTTTTAAACTCAATCTCCATTCCAAGTTTTACATTTTTGTTAAAGTTTAAAAGACTTATATTAACACACTTATTGCTGTTTTACTTAGAAAAAATCCCCCACAAATCAGGTAATTCTTTGAGAAGTACATGTAATGTTTTTTGAGTTTAACTTTCATTTAGCTTTTGAAATATTGTCTAAAAGTACACCACTGTGCTAGTATACCATCAGATATGATTTTAGTGTTGAGGTTAATGGATCTCAGTTCTGTCAAATATGGGCTAAGAATACATGGTGATATAGAGTATTACTGAGGGAAATGACATTTTGAGGAGCCTTACCATGTCCTATGCACTATGATAGGAATTTATCTTACTGCCTTTCACCCACACAGTGGTCCTCTGGAATTTCTTTGATGTACACCTAAAACATTCTGTTTTCGTATAATTCCGTTTACTTACTTATTCTATGTATTTTAGCACTTTAGCAACAAACGTGTACCAGTTTAACTTTTCTTGTAATGTTTTCATTAATACATAAAACTTTTCTTCTTTAAAACAGGATAAAAGAATCAGAGTATCTCAACCCTTGACAAGAGGACCAAGTGCCTTTATTCCAGAGAAAGAAGTAAGTTCATCTATCTTAAAATAGTGTGATTTTAAAATAACTTAATTGTTTCAAAAATGCCTCTATTTTAAACATAGAAGTAAAAATATGTTTTGCTGTTAAGTTTCTTACCTGTATGTCATAAAATCGCAGATATACTTTCTTCTCAGCTTCATACTTTTAGTTAGAAATTTGAGTGTGTCTTTTTATTTTAGAGTTAGATGGTGTTTGTTGTTAGGGGCTGTCAAGTCCAACTCATAGTGACCCTAAGTACAACAGATGAATCACTACCCAATACTGCCATGCCTGGCACTACTGTCAGTGTTTCTCTGCTATTCATAGGGTTTTCGATGGCTGATTGTTTCAGGAGTGGGCTGTCAGGTCCTTCTCCCAAGCCTATAGTATCCAATATACTGAGGCAGTCTCCCAGCCAAGTACTAACTAGACCCAACCCTGTTTAGCTTCCCAAATCTAATGGGCTTGGACACCACAGTGGTACAGCTGCAGGCTTAAAGTTAGGTAGTACTACAAAATGAAAAAGAGAAATTTAATGGCATTTTTTTAAAATATAAGCTTTTTGAACAAAGTGTCTAAGAATAATATAAATAGTAATCTGAAGGTTTCCAGTTTTAAAAAGACTATAGTTTCACAGTGATTATAGTTTATATAAATGCTTAGAAAAGGTATTTTGAAATGAAAATGTGAGCTTCCCAACTAAACCTTTAAAATAAAATAGGATAGTGTATTACCAGCAGTTATTCTTTTCTTTGTATGGTAAGTCTTTGATTCAACAGGATGTCAGATAATCTCCAATTGTGCACCTTTCGTGAAGGTGGGGATTCAAGACAGTAAATAGAAGAAAGAGATTATCAAATGACACAAAGGAGATTACAATCAATATAAAGGTTTTGTCCTATTTTATTGGTATACATTTTGATGAAGTCTGACAACAATGAGCAGTTCCTAAATACTTCATAGATATACTTAAGCTAAGAAGAGTTTAAGAACCACTGATTAAGAAGTTTTTCTCTACTTCAAGGAACTATTCATGCATACTGAATACAGTTATCATATAAGTTGATTCACTGTTGCTACATAGATGTCATTTATCTCAACAATTTTTTCACCATCATGTAACTTTTGCAGTGACCTTCTCATTGAGTAAAAGTCTAAAGAAACAGTCATGTTTCTAGAGCTCAGTGACAGTGGCTAACCTAGGTGGTGGCCATGCCCTGGAGAAGTTGCTGGCTGTCTGCCTGTTGCCTCCCATAGTTCAGGGGATGCTCTTATGGAATGATTGCTTAATACATATAAGAGACTTCGTGAAGAACATGTTTATAGCTACATGCTGGAAGATAATCTGGTTTTCAAGATCTGTTGCATCATATGAATCTATTAATATATCTTAAGCATCCAGTTAGATCTAAGAAACTTCACCTGGGGAAAACACATCAAAAACAACAAATATTTTATCCCTAGTTATACTTGTTTCACCTGGATCCTATTATATTTTTAACTATCATCTTGTCCCTGTAGTTGACAGAATGGAAAAAATGGACAAATGAAAGCATAATTTGGTCCCAATGAATGGGCAGGTGGAGGCAGAAGGATTGCAGATTCAAGGCCAGAGGCAGGTTGCACAATTTACTGAGACCCTGTCTAGAAAAGGAAAGAAGGAAGGATGGAGAGAAGGAAGGAGAGGAGGAAGAAGAGGGCTGGGAGTGTGGTTCAGTGGTAGAGTGCTCAACAAGTATGTGAGCGGTGCTGGGCTTAACCTCCACTTGAGCAGAAAAAAAAAAGAAAGAAATATATTTGGCTCCATTGTGAGCTGAAGTGAAATTGTCACTTTTTTATACCATTATAATTAATATTTCATCACAATTTATACTTTTCAAACATATTTCCTCTGAGATTAAATTTCTCTTAGTCAGTAGTGCCTTTGTATAATTTGTATTTACTTTTCAGAAAAAATCATCATGCCCGCTCTGAAGAATAAGCCATGTTTCTTAATGGCAGTGTGGGTGTTTGAAAAGACCATTGTCTTGGACATTAGGAGATCTAGATTCTAAACCAGACTTTGCTATTAACTAGGTACATGAGTTTGAACTTAATCTAGAATCTCTTTCCCTATCTCTAAATGGAGAAACATGTTCATTTTAAGTCTAGAAGTATAATTTTAAAATACAAATAAATAATGAGCCAATGCTAAAATTATGGATCACATATCCATCAATTCCCACGAAGTTGTGTCTTTCTTTAAGGTGTTAATAAGCTCTGGGATTTAGCTCAGTTGGTAGAGTGCTGCGCTGCAGTCTCTGAGGTCCTGAGTTCAATTCCCAGCACCGCAAAAATGGGAGAAGGGCCTAGCAACCCACTCCCAAGGCAATCCCAAAACGGTCAGCCATTGAAAACCCTATGAGGGTTGCTATGAGTGGGATACCGACTCGATGGCACCTAACAACAACAACAACAAGCTCTTAACACCTTCAGAACCAAATCTGTGGTGTGATGTCCAAACTGTCCTTGTGTACAAAGCTACATATACATAATCTATTTTTGAGAGGACTCTTTTGATTCCCTAGGATGAAAGATGTCTATTCTCCTTACTTATCTTGTTTGTAGTAATTAATACGATGGGCTTAAAATAGGAATGACAGTATTCTAGTGTCGTTATTAATTTTTCATTTAACACATTCCAACAAATTGTCATATGTTCTTATCTCACTAAAAAGACTTCAGAAAGCTTTTAAAAATATTGAATAGCAAAAATAGGCAGACTGAAAATATTTATCTAAAATAATGTGTTTAATTCTGTCCACAAGCTGACGAGATCAGATAGTAAATGTATGTGGTCAAATGCTGCCGTCTTTTTCTTTCTACAAGTTGGTGTGACAGTGGCCAGGCAAGCGGGCTTTGAAGACTCTGCTTCTTGTGCCTGGAAAAACAGATGGGAGTTTCTTTTCTTCAATTTTATAGCTGTGTTTAATGTTTGATAATTTAACATTTGTTGTTTAATAAATTGTGCGACCAAAGCCAAAAATGAAAGATTCTTTTCTCTAAATTTCTGTTTCTACCATGTGCAACTGCATAATTTCAGTGTCTATTAATATCAAATGAACACTCATTTGCTTCAGTAGTGGCAAAATTCATGTAATCAGAGGTGTGTTTATATCACAATAATTAAGTTGGTTTTACATTTCTTGTTGTTGTTGTTTTTGCTTTTGTTTTTGTTTTGTTTTGTTTTTTGTTTTTTGTTTTTGTTTGTTTTACATTTCTTGATTATAAGGTTGCCCAAGCAAACACAATGGATGAACGAACAAACTTTCTTGTGGAAGAATACTCTACATCTGGCCGGCTGGACAACATCACACAGGTCATGAGTTTGCACACTCAGTACCTGGAGTCTTTCCTGCGGAGCCAGTTTTACATGCTGCGTATGGATGGCCCCCTTCCTCTACCATATAGGCACTACATCGCAATAATGGTGGGTGTTCATTTTCCTATTTTCACAGAACACCTCCCATTTATTCTTTCTCCCTTCTTAAATTGTGTGTGTGTGCACATGCACACCGTGTGTGTCTGTGTGTGTGTGTGTGTGTGTGTGTGTAAAGTATAAATTTCTGGGCATAATTGAAGAAGCCTGTGATCTTTTGAGTACCAAGTTCCTTGGATATATTTGGAATGCTTTAAATCACTTAATATACTGAGTGTTTCTCAAAATAATTTAATAATAATGAGTGTTTCAGCAAAATAATTTTCCATATTTATCTCTTATGATTAAAGATGTTTGTTAGATCCAACATAATGTCTCACAGCTTAGCTTTTGTTCTCAATGTCTTTTTATTATTAATGAAAATGTAAGTTGTTTGTGACATTTTCCTTAGTCATTTTATACACTAAGATGATCAGTAATTTGGTTAAGTAGGAGGGTAATATCAGTCAGCACTACTGCAGAGTCTGGATAAGAGAAGAATTCTTCTTTTCTTTCTTCTTTTTTCCTTTTTTTTTTTTTTTTTTTTTTTTGCAGTACTGGGGGTTGAACCCAGGGCCTCACACTTGCATGCTTTACAAGTGCTGTACCACTGAACTGCACCCCCAGCCCATTTTTTTTTTACTTTCTGAGACAGGGTCTTGCTAAATTACACAGACTGCCTCTGGTCTCGAACTTGCAATCCTGCCTCCGCCTCCCGAGTTGCTAGGATTATGGGCATGCGCCACTATGCCTGGTAAGAGAAGAATTTTAAACCCTTTGACTACCAACTTCAAATCAAAATATGTGACAATAAGTATCTTAATTTATTCCTAGAAACTCTTCATTACAATGAATAAAACAAGAACATGATTAACAAAACCATTGGAATACATGAGTAAAATCATCACATAATTAGTGATGTGCACTGTTTGAATAGTTGAATATTTGAATAAAAATAAACAAAAAATGTATCAGTGCTAGTCAGAGTTTTAAATGAATTAGAACACTCCCAAGGCAATCCCAAAACAGTCAGCCATTGAAAACCCTATGAGGGTCGCTATGAGTCCGATACCAACTCGATGGCACCTAACAACAACACAACAACAACAAGTATAATTCAGGGCTAGGATTTAGCTCAGTTGGTAGAGAGCTGCGCTGCAGCCTCTAAGGTCCTGAATTCAATTCCCAGCACCGCAAAAATGGGAGAAGGGCCTGGCAATCCACTCCAAGGCAATCCCAAAACAGTCAGCCATTGAAAACCCTATGAGGGTCGCTTTGAGTCGGATACCGACTCGACGGCACCTAACAACAACAACAACAACAAGTGTAAATCAGGGCTGGGGTTTGGCTCAGTTGGTAGAGCACCACAGTCAGCCATTGAAAACTCTTATGAGGGTCACCATGAGTCAGACCGGACTTGAAGGCACCTAACAACATCAACAAATAAAGTTCTTTTTCTGGATTGGCTCATTAGTTAATGTTAGCAGCAAGTGGTTGGTTCAGAGAGGAAGAATGTAAGTTGGGATGATTATTATTGTTAGGTGCCATCGAGGCGGGGGGGGGGGCGGGTGATAGACAGCAACAGTGAGAGAGGTAGAAAGAAACAGTGCTACAGTGGGACTGCTAATGGAGGTGAATGAGAACATGATGCCAGTGCTATGTGTCTGGAGAAGTTAAGGGAACAGCTAGGCTAACAGAGCTAGCAGAGCTAGCCAGGGTTTGTGGCTATGGCTGATTGCTTCAGGATTAGGATTGCTTCAGGAGTGGATTGCCACATCTTTTTCTCCTTTTTGTGGTGCTGGGGATCAAACACAAGTCCTTAGAGAGTGCGGAGCAGCAGCCTACTAACTGAGCAAAACCCCAGCCCAGCCAGGGGTTAGCAGTTTGGTTTTTACCAAGCTTGATTTGAGTATCTTTTCAATATTCTTACTGAGGTTTTGAACCACACTACAAAAGTGGCATTCTGTGCTTTATTAAATGATGAACTTGACTAAGACAATAATATTGGCTCAAGGCTTTGATGATAGTAATGCTGGAAGCAGACTTAAATTGCTCACCAACTAAGAAATAACCAAGACAGAGAACAGAAAGAAAAAAATAAATACTATTTTACTGAGAAACAATCATGAGAAAAGAGAAGTCAAAAGTGTACTTTGCATGAATTTACTAAGTTGTCAGCACCACAGCTACTTCTGACTACATAGGAAGGGAAATATCTGTGAGCTCAAGTCATCTAAGTAGGATAATGTGGGCCATTGTGACTGATAGCACAATTATCTTTAAGAGAAGTACCCAAATTAGCATGAATTTCTGAATTGATAGGATACAGGTTAACAAGATATTATTGTGTTTTAAATGATGTTTTAAATAGAATACAGTACATATTTATCATAATAAATGGAGTGTGTGTTTCCTGAAAATAGTTAGAAAATAGACTCTGGTTTGGTCTATACCAAATTCTGGGTGAAGAAGTAATTGGCTTCTTGTGACAATTATTTGCTATTACAAGTACATACCAGCTTCCTGTTCTGATTCAAGAAGCTGTAGCAGCAGTATGATAAACATTTTTTTAAGGAGAATTCTGTAAGAAAAGAGCTTTGGTTATAAAAATTATTAACTCCATCTAAATTATTTGTTTATAAATAGTGGAATAAAGCTCTATCGTGATTGTTTTATCAACAAATTCTTTTCTTTGTGCTTTAGGCTGCAGCTAGACATCAGTGTTCTTACTTAATAAACACGCATGTGGATGAATTCTTAAAGACTGGAGGTATTCCTGAGTGGTTGAATGGTTTGGAATATGTACCACAAAGACTGAAAAATCTTAATGAAATAAATAAGCTGCTAGCACACCGACCCTGGCTACTAACAAAAGAACACATTCAGGTACTGACTGTTTCTTTGAAATAAAAGGGAAATTTACTAATGATTCTGAGCTAATTTTTTATTTACAAGTTTTCTGAAATGACTTAATTCTTAACACTTGTATATTAGGAACTTAAGAAATAAAAATACTGTATTTATATCCATAGAAAAGATAAATTTAGAAAGTCAGTGGGTTTCATTTAAGTGCAAATGAACACTTGTCCTCCTGAAGTAATGATGACTTAGCTTCCACTGACACTTTGGTGAGTGGCTATGAAGAAAGCTGGTTTGCATTTGCAAGGATTACTCAAAAGTTTGTTGTCCTTTAGTAAATTAACATTTCTGTGGGCCTCAGTTCTGCTTCTGTACAGTGAGAGATGTAAATTTAAATAAGTTCTAAACTCATTAATACCTCTAACATTTCATAATCTTAAAATTCACAAAGAAAGGGTTTGGGAAAAAAATGTGCTTTGTGAGTTGGTGTCTGAATGCCTATTAGGCAACTAGAACTCAGGTGAGCACTAGAGTTGACTGAGAGCATTAGTGTCAAATGGGGCTTCCCTCAAACGCCTGCTGTGTTTGCCATGTGGCAACTATTCAATAAATTATCAGTAAAAAGCCTGAGTTATTTAAAATCAAAGTTTTCTATTGCATAAAAATGTATATTTTGATCTTCTTATTAGATCACTTTTTTATTTGCCCAATTATTTAACCACACATAGGTTGTGTTCATCTATATACTCATAGATTTTGATGATCTTTCTGGGAATCTATAAAGCACAATATCGTGCTAAGGTTTATGTTTTATTTGATAGTATATAAATTCTAAATGCATTAAAATTATTTTAATGTCATATTCTAAATTATTTTGTGCCAGATGCTTTGCAGAGCAGAGAAGATGAAGTCCTTGCCTCTGGATGTACTTGGAGTGTAGAGAAGGAGAGGCAGGGGACAATGACAGTGCTCCCAGCACAGTAGTGCATCAGTGAATGAACGAGCAGAGTGGCATAAGGTTTCCTAATAGCGGCAATGGTTGAGCTAAGTCCTAAAGTAAAAAGTAGGAGTTTTTAAGTAGAGGAGGGCATTTCATAGAAAAAATCGAGTGGGCAGTTTTATGATATGTTGGAAGAATGACTAACGTCTTCAGGTGACTGAAATGTAGGGTATTTATGTAAGGAGAGAATGGGAAATGGGAAGAATTGGGACCATGTTGTGTGATCGAGTGAATACTGTGTTACAGAATTTGTATTTTATCCTCAGGGAGTTGTCTCCAGAGTTATGGCACCTCAGAGATACATGAGATAACCCTTCTGAATATTAGAAAACGTGCATGTGTATTCTCACCCTTTAAATTTTTCTGTGCATGTATAGTTTATGATATTAGTATTACAGTACATGTATGTATTCTATGTAAAGTATGTTTTATAGGTATCTCTTAATTTATAGATAAATATGATGTATAATATCAGGGCTTGGGCCTATCAGTTGTTGCTGTTGGACGTGTATATGACCAAAGGAGCTTGGAGGTCACTATGCTAGAGCATTGAGACTCAGTGAAAGATTTCTGTGGAGTTGTAACATAAGCATCTTTAGTGATACAGAAGATAAATTACAAATGGGACAGTCCAGAAGCAAGCCAATAGCAGCATTACCCATGGGAGGTGATTGTTTTAAAAAGCCCTGGTGATATAAGAGGAGGGATAAAACTAGTAACTATTCCGAATGAGAGTGCGACTAAGCCAGACTTGGAGACTGGCAGGATGAGGACAGAGGGAGGGCCGGGTGGGAGAGAGGCTGAGGTTTTCTCTTTCCTGATGTGAGCACTGACAGGCCTGAGAACAGAGCATGATAACTTCCACAAGGTGACGTCCAATTGCTATTGCTCAAGATAAAGGGTGGGTTTGAAATAAGATCAGATAGGTAGTTACAGGAAATCAAAGGTCAAGTTGAAGGAATACTTTGTGCATCCAGGCTTGCAGACACTGTTCACAGAAAGAATGCTGCGGATAGAATAGGGCGAGCCAACATTTTGAAGGTAATTAGAGATAATGAGGTCTGGCTCTGAGAGAGGTAGAGAAGCACCCTTCTCAGGGTCTGAGCAAAGCCATAGCATGAAGAGGCTGTTTATTGTAGTAAGTAAATGAAAGAGCACTTTGACTATCTAACATTATAGGAAAGGAAAGGTAGTTAGGTGCCTGCATTGATGTACAAGGTAGGCTTATGCTTAGAAATTAATATGACAGTGTAGCCTCTTGAAAAATGAACATGTCAAAATATCAAATTTGAAAGGCATAAAAATAGATGTATATGATTATGACTATATAATCATTATTTTAAAAATAGAAGAAAAAAGCACATGTGCACGTGGACACATGAACTGATGGGAACGAATTCCTGAAAGATTTATTGATGGAATTCACTTTGGAGAAAATAGGGTGAAGAATTGCTATTTTTAATGAATTTTTTTGTTGATTCCTTAATTCAGCTGGAAGATCAAATAAAATAGCATACAGAAAAGTGCTTTAAAATTTTTTCTTATTCAAATGTGAGGTAGTTTTAGATGGTTTCTATCATGTACTGCAGTCTTTATTGGAAGATATCTAAAGGATAACTAAAAACTGACGTGCTAAATTAGATTTTCGTGTCATATTCTAAGATGGTTTCCAAAACGCCTTAAGTGGTGTTTTGCTGGAAAATCTAATCTCAAGGCCCTTCTAGTTTTGATGTCCTTTGATTCCCTGAAGTATCTTATGAAAATAACAATGGTTAAAAGTGCTTTGGAAGCAGTAGATCCATTGTATAATAAAGAATTTAGAAGAAGCCACAACATAAGTATGTTGTTGAGGTTTGGAACTTTTAATGTAACATTGTTTGACCAAAGCCATATTTTTTAACCTGTGAAACATAGTTAAACTCAGAGAGTTTTAAGTTTTATTACTGTAGATGAATATATAAAATTTATTAGATGGTCCGTGTGTTTTAAAATTGCTTTGTAGCATTCCATGATTTTCATATTTACTCTGATTTGCTTCTAATTTCAGAAACTTGTCAAAACTGGAGAAAATAATTGGTCTCTGCCTGAACTGGTACATGCTGTGGTCCTGCTGACACATTACCATGCTTTGGCAAGCTTTGTTTTTGGTAGTGGCATCAATCCAGAGAGGGATCCAGAAATCTCCAATGGAGTCAGGCTAATTTCAGTCAACAATTTCTGTGTTTGTGATCTTGCCAATGATAACAACATAGAAAACGCATCCCTGACAGGCAGCAACTTTGGGGTTAGTTTTTTTCTTAACTGTTTTTCTTTACTATTTTTGCTTCAAACTTCTTAATGTCAAAAATATCTAGAGAGAATTCATTGTGACTAGAGAGGATATTATATACTTGAAATAGCCTTCCATAATTTTTATTGCTATAAAAATTTACCCAGTACCTGAAGTACTAGCTTGTCTTAAAGAGGCTTTTAAAGTAAATATTTATTATAAGTCATAAAAACTAAATATTAATGCTTTCTAGGGATTATAGAGTTTTAATGTTAGACCTTTTGCATAGCAAATCTCAAAACAATGTATATGTGTCTATAAAATGCTGGAACAATTAGTGAAAAATATGTCTTGTGAGAGCAGAAAGTAGAAAATTTGAGGCTACTTCACTCCAATAACTTATAATTTCATATATACCAAATACTAGAATTCTACAAATAAATATGTTTGTACTTATAAACTTTTTACGTTGACAACTGAAGCAAAATTATCGTGAAAATGTTTGAATCTGTCATATGGTTGTCTTTGGGATTAGTGAAGAACTCATTTAGGAACTTTTTTTAAAAACAGGTTGCATAAAATGTAATTCATGTATCATCCAGTTCACCCATTTAAAGTGTGCAATCCAGTTGTTCTTTCTATGATCACAGAGTTGGGCATCCACCACCACAATATGTTTTTTAACATTATGATCACATAAAAAGGAAACTCCATGAACATTCGTAATCACATCCAATTTCTCTTCCCTGCCCATCCTCCTCCCTGCTACACTTGGCCCCTAGCAATCCCTTACCTACTTTCTATCTCTCTATATTTGCCTATCTGAGAAATATTTTTAAAATATTCCTCCTAATAATTTGTCTTTTGATCGGCATCTCGCCCACAACATTAATAACTGTGCCTGTGCTTCTGTACCTAATAAGACGACATTGGGAATGGGGCAGGTGTTTACTAGAACAACTCTTAGTAGTAATAGGACCCAACATGGTCTGAATGTGCTTCCAGATGGTGGATTCCCTAAGTGAGCTAGAAGCCTTAATGGAAAGGATGAAGAGGCTTCGAGAAGAAAGAGAAGATGAAGAGGCATCTCAGGAAGAAATGACTACTCGTTTTGAGAAGGAGAAGAAAGAAAGTCTTTTTGTGGTCTCTGAAGACACTTTCCATTCATTTCCCCACTCAGGTACTCTTCCTTTCACTCTCTTTGCTTAGTTGTTTGTAGAACATTGACTTTAGTATTTCCTATGAATACATAAAAATCATTCTCCTACCACCTTTATTTAGTTCTCCTCCTCTACCCCCAATGCTGTTGCTTTCCCCCTTAGGCAGGGTCATCTTGGAATGCTTGCCTCCCTGAATGACAGTTGTATGTTCTGATAATTTCATTGTTGTTCAAATACTGTGGAGTGTACTCACACAAACCTAGAAGTTGTAGGTCAGTCACGATAAACATGAAATGTGTGAAGCTGCTGCCAGTATAACATGGCATACTATTTTACAGTAAATTTATATAAGTGGAAGGAGTACACTCGAAAATTACAATAAAAGGCATACATAATAAATACATAAACCTGTAACAGTTATTTATTATCAAATATTATGTATGTACATAATTGCATGTTCTGTACTTTTATGTGGGCTGAGGTTTAGCTCAATTTGTAGAGCATCTGCTCTGTACTCTCTGAGGCCATGGTTCTATCCCCAATACCACAAAAATGGGAGAAGGATGGGCATTCCACTTCTGAAAACAATCAGCCATTGAAAACCTTATGAGGGTTGCTATGAGTTGGATCCGACTCAGTGGCACCTAACAACAACAACAATACTTTTATATGACTGGCAAGGCAATAGTTTTGTTTATACCAGCATCACCACAAACATGAGTAATCCATTACACTATAATGTTATGTTGGCTACAGTGTCATAGGCAATAGAACTTTTTTGGCTCCAGTGTAATCTTGTGGAAGTCCCTTCATATTTGTAGTTCCTCCTTAAGAGGAATGTCATTATACAGCACATGACTATTTCAGATCCAGCTGAGACAAATTTCTAGGCTTATTGTCCATATTCTTTCTTAAATAAAACATTATTTATGGCAGACCAGTCACTAGATGTGGTGCTGCAAACCTGTGATCCCAGCACTTAAGAACCTGAAGTAGGAGAACCATGAATTCTGGCTTAGCCTGGGCTACATAGTGAGACCCTGCCTCAAAAAAGTAAATAAAGTAAAATAAAGCAGACAAATTACTTATAAACTTATGTAGTAATATTTAATTGATTCTAATTTTGTGACTTTTAAAATAAGTGAAATATTCTATAGATAAAGTCTTTTAAATCCTTGCCATTTTTGTGAGTGGGGTGTGTGGAAGATGATTATTTTTACACAGTTCTTCCAAATCAGTTCTAAAACTATATTGCCCTTGCATTTGCATTATTTTGAATTTTATAAAAATATTTATTTAAGTCATTTTCTTAGATTGAATTTGGAAAAATTCACTTTATATTAAAAGGCAAGATCCTTGGCTCCAGTCTTAAAAATATACTTTATCTAATACTCTGAAAGACTTTGAAATAGGAAGAAAACTTTTCAATTACAACCAGGAAAAATATTGAATACCACATAGTAAATTGTATTAATATAACATAAATGCAATACAAAGCTTAAACCTTTCAAAAGTTATCAGTCTATATAGCATTTCTTTTTAAAATGGAAATTACTATCTTAAGGCTAGATTAGTCAGTCTTAAATTCTTTTTTTTTTCCCCAGTACTTGCTGGTTGAACCCAGGGCCTGGCACATATTTTGCAAGTTCTCTACTACTGGTCTGTACTCCCAGCCTATTTTTTATTTTTCATCTTGAGACAGGGTCTTACTAAGGTATGCAGGCTGCCCCTGTCCTCAAACCTGGGATCCTCCTGCTTCTGCCTCCCGAGTTGCTGGAATTATAGGCGTGAGCTACGGTGCCCAGCCCAAGTTAGTCTTAAATTCTGAGTTGTTTCGGTTGTAACTTGTTACTATGAAACATAATAGTGATCAATAGTCCCCAGAAGTTTTACAGGAAAAACAGGAACACCTTTTATCATTTCCCCGATGATCTTTTTTTATGAAAGGTTTTATCTATCCAGTTGAGTAACCATTTCAATCCATTGAAGGCTACAGTAACCACAAATCAGAATTATAATCAGCAGTAAATACCAAATAAAGAAACCTGGTGTTGTAGTTATTGATTTAATATTCATTCTACAAACAAACTTGCTTCAACACTATGGTAGGAACTAAGGTCTTAAGGCTAAATAAGACATGATTCCTGCCTCCTGGCCAATGTTATGCTAGTGGGAGAGAGAAAAATAATTATAATTCATAGCAGAATATGAAAGATATATGAGCTTGTAAGAGGACATTGAACTCAGTCTTGTGGGGGAAGGGCATGGGCAGATGGAGCCCTAGATGAACAGTTCCTAAAGCCCTTGCCTCTAGGGTAAGCCTTAAAAAGTTGAGTGCAAGGAAGCTGAGCCATAGCTGGGGTTTGAGGGATACAAGAGGATGTGGTAGACAGCCACGCGACCTGAGGAAAGGAAATGGGAGGCTGAGTGTAGGAACAAGTCCTTCTGTGTTTTTAGGACATAAATCATGAGGTAGGTAGTGTGAAGAGGAAGTTGGTTAGTTAGACAAAAGCTTTATCACAATGACCTTTCTAACCTTAAGGAACACCTTCTCATGTTTTGGGCATTTTGTGTTGAGATACCTGTAAAAGGTCCCGTCTGGACATCCCCAGCACAGTGCTTCTCACACTGTAATGTGCTTCTGAGTCCCTTGGGAATCTTGTTGGGCTGCAGATGCTGTGAATGAGGCCATGTTCCTGTCAAGGCCCCAGGTGATGCCAATGCTGCTGGTCTTCAAGCCACACTTTGAGCAGGGTAGAGCAGATAAGAGGGTAAGAGAGGATTTTAAGCTGAAGGTAGTTTTGGAAGTTATAAGCATATAACTGGGAGCTGAAGTCAGAAGGGGCTTGGTTTTAACTCAGTTGGTAAAGTACTGCTCTGCACTCTCTGAGGACCCAGGTTTCATCTCCAGCACCACAAAACTGGGAGAAAGACGTGATAATCTACTCCCAAAGCAATCCCGAACAATCAGCCATTGAAAACCCTGTGAGGGTCGCTGCGAGTCAGACCTGACTCAATGGCACCTAACAACAACAAAAACCAGAAGAGTTGATTATAAAAATCTGAGAATAAGTACAAGTGATGGAAAATAATGAACCCAGTGTGAACCTTCTGGTAAACCAATATTTGAAAATGGAAACATTAAGGTTAGCTATATCTATTTGCTTTTAAACATTATTTTTTAAGAGCTACTTTAAGATCACTAGAGCTTAAGGGATATAAATATTTAGTTAGTTTTTTTTTAATATATTGAAAATATATTTTGGATCCCATTCTGTACCTTTTTGGGCCCTTAAAAGGGGATTACTCCCTTTGAAAGTGAATTTCGACTAGCAACTCTTGACTCTATTCAAATATTATATTGATTTTAATAAAAGATGGTATATCATGTGTGAATAATTCAGGAGTAACTCATTTCATTATATATTTGTTTTTACTGTTAAACAGCCCTAATACTAGATTAACTGGTTACACAAGGGTAACAGAAAAAATGATTCTTTACAATGGCTAATTGACTCATTTTTACAGACTTAACAATGTTTTATAATGGAAGTAGAAATTTATTTTTTCTTATAGTTTTTTCCCTTGGTTTGGCTAGTGTGATAATGTAATCCAGATTCCACATAAAGGAATTCAAGCCTTTTGAAGAAAATGTTTCTTCTATAGAGGTAGTATTCTATAGTTTGGTAATAAGTAACTAGCTCTTATTATTTTTTAAGTTAGAAAGTTATTCCATTACTGCAACAGCATGTTCTGTCTTACATTATTACCTACTTCTTCAGGGCAAAATGGAGCAGCTAATGTACAAATTGCTATTTCCTTTGAGGATAGACATTGAAATAAGTGTTTAGATAGAATTAAGGAGTTTTAGATTGCTGATCAGAGTACTGATTTTAACCTCTCAAGATAGATTTAGGAAAATATATGTGTTAATCAGTATTCCATTACTCTAACAAATACCTGAGATGATCAAGATTTAAAGGAAAATGAGAGGTTTTTTGGGGCTTTTGTTTGTTTTGCTTACAGTTTTAGAGATTTCAATCCATGCAGGGCTTCAAACCCATGGAAAATTGGGTTCAAATTCAGGTGCGGTTTCAATATGTTAAAATATAGAGAGTTTGGGTTCAGTCTGGGTTTGGTTTAAAATTTTAATCTGATTTCCAGTGTACAATGGCAGATTAGAGGGCAGCCTCCCTGTAACATGGTAAAACAAAGGAGTCAGAATAGGAAGGAGTGGATGCTATTCCACAGACTGGAGAAAGCACAGGAGAGAAAGACTGGGAAAGCACAGGAATCACAAAGGAGGTTGAAAGATGGTCTCTGAGTGCAGAATGGAGCTGAGCAGAGAGGGGGAGTGAGCAGAACACATCTCCAGCCACAACTCCTCATTGCGGGAGGGTGTTGGGGTCTTAGCTCTAGCCCTTTAGCTCTAGCCCTTTAGCTCTAGCCCGTTTTAGCTCTAGCCCTTTAGCTCTAGCCCGGCTAACATTAGGGCCAAACCCTCAACATAACAATGTGGTCGGTGCCGGGAAAGAAGGACCTCCGGAGACCTTCTGGTGGTTGAGCAAGGGTAGGTAAGGTTTATTGGGATGCTCCCCTGGTGGAGAGCAAGGAGCCAGCAGCCCCTATAGAGCAGAGCTCTATCCCTTTAAGTGCTGGCTCTAGGCCTGCAGCATAGAATGCTGCAGGCTAAGTGCTGGTACAGCTCCGCCTTAAAGGCACAGCCACAGCCGCTGGTGTTCAGTTGAGGTCCGATGGTCTTGACTCTCGCGGCTCGCCTTCTTTACCTCCCTCCTTCCCAAGGATGGGAGGAGTTGGGAGGCTCTTCGTGGCTTGCTAGATGGCTTCGGCTCTTCGGGGCCCCTGGGCTTGATCTCACCGGCTTGCTAGAAGGTCTTGCTGGAGTAGGGAGCGCTGGTCCAGGTGACGAGGTTCAGGAGACAGTCAGAGAGGTGAGGATCAAAGGATGAAGTTCAGTAGGGTGAAGATGGGGTCCAGGAGCCCTGCTTTTATAGGGTCCTGGAGGGGTTACATGGTGGGATTCAGCCAATCAGGGTACACACCTGACAGGTACAGCGGGTAAACGGACATACCA
>VMDO01002998.1:110218-153460 GCA_007922755.1 Pedetes capensis
TACCTGAAAGTGGTGAGGGGAGCCAATCAAAATTAGGGTGGTTAGGGCAGGTCAAGCTGGCCGGGGGCCATCTTTGCTCACTCGATGGGAGGGGCTAGTGTGAGTGAGTGGGATGAGCCCTGGGGTCAACTAGGGGTCAGCCCCTCAGGCTGTCATGAGGGACCCTAGTTGAGAAATATAATTTTAAAAATCCCCAACAGGAGGGGAACCAGAGGCCTCACCCATAAAGCAAGCCAGACAGTCTGGCAGTCAGTCCCTCTCGACAAGCCATGATACTTGAAGCCCTTGGATCCCTTCAGAGGATTTGATGAGACAGTGGCTTTCCCTGGCTGGGGGTGGGGAGCCAGCATTGGAGAAAAGATTCAGTTTGACACACTCCATATTTTAGAAGGCCGTGACCCCCACCATTTTCAGAAGGAACCTATTCTGTGAGATTGAGCTACCCTGGAGGCCTGAGAACAAAGGATAATCACTGGACAGGGAGCCTGGGAATAACCTGCCACAACCCTAGGGTGCAACACAGCTGCAGCAGGCAGTTACAGTGAGGGTGAAAGTGAGATGCCAGCAGGCTAAGAGGTTCAGGCAACAGGAGGCTCAGGCCAGGCGGACAGTAACCCTGCCTGCCTGTGGAGAGGAGATGATTTCATCTTCTGAGGGAAGCGTCAGAGACTGGCAACTCTGAGCTGAGGTCAAATAAAAGATTCCATCTTCAACTGATCACTACCTCCACCTAACAGACTCAGTATTAGAAGACAGAATCAATATTAGAATGTTAGAATATTAGAATTATAATATCAGAATATTAGAAGAAAGATCGCTCTCTCACTTTATCTTTTTTTTTTCTTGCTGTACTGGGGATTGTACCCAGGGCTTTGCATAGGGCAGGTGCTACACAACTGCACAGCACCCCCAGCACTTTTCTTATTCTTGTTTTAAGAGAGTGTCTTGTTGACTTGTGCAGGCTGCCTCTGGCCTGAAGCTCAAGATCCTTCTTCCTCAGCCTCCCAAGATGCTAAGATGGCAGATGTGTACCACTGTGGCTGGTGGGTTTTTTATTTCTTTTCATTGTTAATTTTTCTTTCCTCATTTCCCTTTTTTCCTAATCTTTTTACCTTTTTTTTCTTTTCTAGTTCTCTTTTATTATCTTTTGCTGCCTATGCATCTCATTTTCTAGTTAATATATTTTTGTTGTTGTTGTTGTTAGGTGCCATCAAGTCGGGTCCGACTCATAGCGACCCTTATAGGGTTTTCAATGGCTGACTGTTTCGGGATTGCCTTGGGAGTGGGTTGCCATGTCCTGCTCCCATTTTGTGGTGCTGGGAATCGAACTCAGTACCTCAGAGACTGCAGAGCAGTGCTTTACCAACTGAGCTAAATCCCAGACCTACTATATTTTTAGCATCATTTTAATTTTAAAAAGATCTCTGAGGCTTTTTACTTCTTATTGCTCTTCTTATATTTACCTAATTTTATATATACACTTTTTTCTTTATTTTGCAATCAGGTTTTTTCTTTCTCTTTTGCTCTTTTCTCTCTCTTCCAAACATCCCTTTCCTTTCTGAACCTTCTTTTTGTTTTGTTTTACTTAACTCTTGCTCCCCTTTCTCTGGCCCCCCCTTTTTAATTTTAGGCAATTACTCTTTTTACCTTCATCCTAAAAATTTATAAATTCATAACTTACTCCATATTATTATTGCTATTTTCTGTTTTATGGGCATTGATGGTGAAGTAGTTGACTTTAACTAATTTTAAGTGTATTTCTGTATCTGGTTTGGTAGGGTATTGTATCTGGTACAGTGTTTTATCTTCTCCTCTGGGAGTGGTATGGAGGATTGAGCTGCCAAAAGAAAGACACTCACAGAAAGCTCCCCAGATAAAATGGGAAGAGATATCCATCCATTGTGATGCACATATCACAAAAAAGGAAGCATGAAATAGTAAAGCAACATGTCTCTTCCCAAAGACCATAATTCTTTAACTGCTGATTCCAAAGATACTCATGTGGTTGAAATGTCAGACAAAGGTTTCAGAAGTTTTCTCATAAATATCATGAGTGACTTCAAAGAAGACACACAACAAAGCAGATGAATGAAGATAGTCAATACAGAACTTATATCAGAAAGTCACCAATGCAGAAAAAAGTGGTCAGAAAAATAGATGAAAAATTCAACAGGAAGTTAATGGTGATTTTGAAAAACAACAGACAGAAATGTTGTAAATGAATAACTCAGTATATCAAATAAAAAGCGCAATGGAAAGCATCACCAATAGGCTAGATCAAGCAGAAAATAGAATGATAGAAGACAAGGTTGAGGGAATACTAAATTCATATATCAACAAAGGAAAACAGGACCACAATTTCCAAAAACACTGAGACATGATCAAGAGACCAAATGTAAGAATGCAGGAAGTAGAAGGAGCTGAGATAAACACTAAAGGCATAGAAAATCTATTCAATGAAATTATAGCAGAAATTTTTCCAAATGTAATGAAAGAAATGGACACCCAACCATAAGAAGCATTTAGAACCCCAAATAGACATGACCAGAAAACAACCTCCCATGACATATAGTTAAGATCCCAAGATGACACCCATCAAAATAACAGCAGATTTCTCAGCACAAACCCTAAAATGCAGGAAAGCATTGAATGATATATTTCAAGCTCTGAAAGTAAATAACTACCAACTAAGATTACTATATCCAGAAAAGTTATAATTTAAAATTGATGGAAAAATAAAGACCTTCCAAGACAAGCACCCACTAAAGCAATTCATGACCACCAAGCAGCATTGCAGAATGTACATAAAGGGATCCTATACACACAGGGGGAATAAAGTCAGTCTCGATCACAAGAATGCAGAAAAGAATAAATTTTATGAGAGGAACTGATGAACTAATGAGAAGTAGAAAAGAATTAGTCACTTGCAACCCAAAAATCTAGCAAACTCTGAATATGAATAAGGGAGAAAGAAAAGAACAAATAGTATGCAAACCAACCAGGAAAACACCCAGCACAATCACAAGATACAGCAAATGCCAGGCCTGGAGACATACATGTGTAATCCTAGTAACTCAGGAGGCAGAGGCAGGAGGATTGCAAATTTGAGAACAGAAGCACTCAGTGTACTTAGTGAGAACCTGTCTCAAAACAAAAAGTAAAATAGGGGCTGAGATGTGGCTCAGTGGTAGAGTGCTGGCAAAAACATATGTGAAGCACCAGTACTATAAATAAATAAATAAATAAATAAATAAATAAATAAATAAATAAATAACAACCCCAAATATAAATGGTCTTAACTCTGCAATTAAAAGCCATAGACCACTTTGTTGTTGTTGTTGTTGTTAGGTACCGTTGAGTCGGTATCCAACTCATAGAGACCCTTTCGGGATTGCCTTGGGAGTGGATTGCCAGGTCCTTCTCGCATTTTTGTGGTTCTGGGAATTGAACTCGGGGCCTCAGAGACTGCAGCGCAGCGCTCTACCCACTGAGCTAAATCCCAGCCCACTAGGTTGGATTAAAAATCAAAATCCAACAATTTGTTGTCTGCAAGAAATATATCTCAATCTTACTTGCAAGGACACTCACAAACTGAAAGTGAAAGAATAGAAATTAACATACCAAGTAAGTGGAAGCCAAAGAAAGGAGTGGCCACCCTTGTAGCAGACAAAGTAGACTTTGACATAAATTAAAATTAGAAGAGATAAAGGCACTACATATTAGTAAAGGGCTGGGATTTAGCTCAGTTGGTAGACCGCCACTCTGCAGTCTCTGAGGTCCCAAGTTTGATTCCCAGCACTGCAAAAATGGGAGAAGGATGTGGCAATCCACTCCCATTGCTATCCTGAAAAAAAAAAATCAGCCATTGAAAGCCCTATAAAGGTCACTATGAGTTGGACACAACTCAGTGGTACCTAACAACAACAAATATATTAATAAAGGGAACAATTAAGCAAGAAGATATTACAGTTGTAAATATATATGCATCAAACATTGGTGCACCCAATTTCGTAAAACAAACACTGGACATCAAGGGACAGATAGGTCCAGATACGATAATAGTAGGTGACTTTAATACTCCACTCTCATCAGTAGATAGAACATCCAGACAAAAAAACCAACAAAGAAATTTCATAGTTAAGCAGCACAATAAATCAGATGGATTTAATGGAGATCAATAGAATATTCCATCCAAGTTACAGACTACACATTTTTCTAGACAGCCCCTGGAACAGTCTCTAAAACAGATCATATTTTAGGCCACAAATCAAATCTTAACAAGTATAGAAAAACAAATAACTTTATGTATCTTATTGGATCACAATGGAATAAAACAGAAATCAATAGCAAAAGACATTACACAAACTATACAAATATATGGAGATTGAACAACACACTCTTAAATGATTAGAGGGTCCTTGAGGAAACTAGGAATGAAATTAAAAAATTCTTAGAATCAAATGGAAATGAAAACACAGCCTATCAAAACTTTGGGAAACTGCAAAGGTTGTTCTAAGAGGGAAGTTTATAGCTATGAATGCCTACATTAAGAAAATCAGAGAGGACTTAAATAAATAACTTAATGGTGTACCTCATGGTCTTAGAAAAACATGAATAAACAAAACCAAAAGTTAGTAGACAGAAAGAAATAATAAAGATCAGAGCAGAAATTAATGAAATGGGACTAAAAGAACAATACAGAGAATTGATGAAATTTAACTGGTCCTTTTAAAAGATAAAGCAACAAACCTTTAGCCAAACTAACCAAAAGGACAAGGGAGAAGACTCAAATTAATAAAATGAAAGACAAAAAGGGGGACATTACAACAGATAGCAATTAAATTCACAGAATTAGTATGGAATACTTTGAAAATTTATATTCCAAAAAACTGGAAAACTTAGATGAGATGGATAAATTCCTAGACACATATGACCTACCAAAATTAAATCAAGAGGATATAAACAACTTAAATAGATCTAAAACAAGCAGCAAAATTGAAGCAGTAATAGTTTTCCAACAAAGAAAAGCCCAGGACTAGATGGATTCACTGCCAAATTCTACAAGACCTTTAAAGATGAATTAACACCAGTGTTCCTCAAACTATTGCATAAAATCAAAATGGAAGGAATACTTCTAAACTCATTCTGTGAAGCCAGTATTACTCTTGGTAGCAAAATCCAGTAAGGATACAGTAAAAAATGAGCAGTACAGACCAGTTTCCCTGTATGAAAATGGATGCAAAACTCCTTAATAAAATATTTGCAAATGAACTTGAACAACACATTAAAAAATCGTATGCTATGATCAAGTTGTTTCATTCCACGGATGCATGAAAGCTTCAACATATGCAAGACTATAAATATAATATAACACATAAATAGACACAGAAGCAGAAATCACATGATCATCTCAAGGCCTTTGACAACATTCAATATATTTTCATAATAAAACCTCTGAAGAAACTAGGAATTGAAGAAACATTCCTCAACATCATAAAAGCAATATATGAAAAACTTTCAGCCAACCTCATACTAAGCAGTGAAAAACAGAAAGCATTTACTCTAAAATAAGAAACAAGACAAGTGTTTCCACTCTGTCCACTGCTTAAACTCATAGCCACAGCAGTAAGACGAGAAATAAAAGTGATACAAATAGGAGAGGAAGAAGTCGAGTCATTCCGATTTGCAGATGATATAATCCTATAACCAAGTCCCTAAAGTCTCCACCAGAGAACTTTTAGAGCTGACAAAATACAGCAAAGTAGCAGGCTACAAAATCAACATACAAAATCAGTAGCTTTTCTCTATACCAATAATGACGAGGCCGAGCAAGAAATTAGGGAAACAATCCCATTCACAATAGCTTCAAAAAGAATAAGATACCTAAAATAAATCTGCCTAAGGACCTGAAAGACCTCTTCAATGAAAACTTTAAAGCACTGAACAAAGTAATTGAGGAATATAATAGAAGATGGAACGACCTTTCATGTTCATGGATTGGAAGAATTAATATTGTGAAAATGGCTATATTGCCAAAAGCAATCTAAAGCTGAAATTCAATCTTCATCAGAACCCCAATGACATTCTTTACAGAAATAGAAAAAAAAAATTCTAAAATTCATATGGAAGTATAAATGACCCCAAATAGCAGAAAGAGCAATTAGGGGGCATCACATTACCAGATTTCAAATTATACTCCAGAAATATAGGAATAAAAATAGCATGGTAAAGGCACAAATAGAGACATGTAAACCAATGAAAGAGAATAGAGGATCCAGAAACCAACTCATGCACCTGTAGCCACCTGATGTTTGGCAAAGGTGCCAAAAATGTAAGTTGGAGAAAAGACAGCCTCTCCCATAAACAGTGCTGGGATGACTGGATATCCTCACATAGAAGACTGAAATTAGGTGTCTTTGTCTTACCTTTTATGAAAATCAGTTCAAAACAAATCAAAGACCTTAATTTAAGATCTAAAACATTGAAGCTCCTAGAGAAAAACAAAGAGTAAATGCTTCAAGACATAGGTAGAGGCAAGCACTTTCTAAATAGGGCCCCAAAGGCACAGGAAACAATAGCAAGAATTGGCAAATTGGATTGCATGAAACTAAAAAGATTCTGCACAGCAAAGAAAATTATCAGAGAGAAGAGACAGCCTAAAGAATGGGAGATTTACCAGCTATACATCAGACAGGGAAGGGATTAATATCTAGAATATACAAAGAGCTCAAAAAAATTAAACACCAAAAAAGCAAATTGTCCAGTCAGAAAAAAAAGGGGGGGAAGGGCAAATTAATTGAACAGAAATTTCTCATATATGTATATATATGTATATATATATAAATACATAATATAATTAATATAATTAATTTAATATATTAATATAAATATTAATGGCTAACAAAAATATGGAAAAAATTCAACAGCTATTTGTAGATGAATAATTTTTTTAGTCTTTATGTATAATACAAGAGCTTATGATATAATTAAAAGCTGAGCCCAAACCCAATTGTTTGCCAAGTTTGGGTTTAGGTTTGGGTTCAGAAAAAAAATTTTAAATCCTTGAACCAGAATGGGTTCAGGGTTCAGGTTTGGGTTCTGTTTGAAGGCCTGGAATCTACATATAGGATTTAAACCCAAACCCTAATGGAACCTGAGCCCTCCAGATTTTAACATGGAACCCGTACCTGAACCTGAACCCACATTTTTCATGAGTTTGAAGGCCTGAGCCTCTGACAGGCTGGTCCCATTCTTTTGGGCCTGTGGCATCACATCATGGGCAAGATCATGTGGTAGAGCAAATCACTCACCTCATGGCTGAGAAGCAAACGAGAGAGGAAGCGGTGAGTCCCACATTCCCTTCTGAGGGCCCACCCTCCAAGGACAGAGCCACCTCCTGGCCTCACCTCTTAAAAGTTTCACCACTCTCCCCAAGTCGTATCACTCTGGGGTCCAGCCCTATGCCTTGTGTACCTTTGGGGATCATTTAAGGTGGGAATGGCGGCGCTCACCTGTAATCCCAGCACTAGGGAGGCTGAAGCAGGAGGCTCAGTGTGAGTTTGAGGCCAGCCTGGTCATAGCGAGTTCTGGGCTTGGGCCACAAAGCAAGGAAGACCCTGTCTCAAAAAAAGGTCTAAACAACAGCAAAATTTAAGTGGATTGAGGAAACTTTGTACATTTTTTTCTGTGGATGAAATTGTCTAGAAAAGAGGTCTTGATTTACTACTACTTTTTTTTTTTTGATAGCTTCTATTTTATTTTTTCACATCTCAAATGTATACAGAGGGTGTTAAAAATGTACACACATTTTAAGAAAGAAAAAACTGTATTAAAATCGTAATAATATATACTGATAAAAGTGATGAATACAAGTCACTTAACAAATAATAAATAAAAATTTTTCCTACGATCAATTTGTATATGTTTAGTTACTCATTATTTATTTATTTTGCAATGTTAGAAAGACATATGACAACTTGAAAATGTGTATAAGAAAACAAAAGCCAGCAAGGAACCAAGTAGGCAAGAGTCAGTCTGGCATGAATATTTGCCAAATGCAACTCCCTTATTATATGTACAATGTCAGGGGGAATTCACCGAGTTTAGTTATCACACACTCTCTGTGGCTGGATTTTACTTTGTAACCCACAAAACTCTAGTTTTCTTAGCAGCTTCAGTGATTGCTATTACATTTTACAGTTTTTATTTCTGTTAATTATTATGTGGTGGAGTAAATTCAGGAAAGCATGGCCTAGTTAAGAACTAAAGCATTAAAAATGCCATTTTTAGTGTTTCTATTCACTGAAAGTGCTTGGGCACAAGGAGAAAACAGGATAGTAATGGGATATGGGTTAGGGATAACCTGAAATTTCTCTTTAGAGAAAAGCTACGTAAAAGCTTCCGATCAATTCAAATAGTTTAATGTTCACAAGTTTCCACATTATCTTATACTAATCCACATTGTATTTCTTAGTGACATCTGGTATTGAAAATGGCGTTAGTAACTTACAGTTAGTTTAAGTGGATATTTATTTTTGGATCAATGAAATGAAGAAAACATAATATAACATAGCATGTTGTTGTTGAGTGCCATCATAGCGACCCTAAGTACAATAGAACAAAACACTACCCAACATTGGGCCATGCACATGATCTTTTTGTTTAAGTCCATTCTTGTTACAGCCACTGTGTTTCTTCTCATTTTGAGTTGTACTACATCAGCAAAAGGAAGTCCCAGGGGCTTCACTCCATTCTCATCATTAAGATCCACTCTACTTTGAGGAGGCAGCTCTTCCCCAGTCATTTCTTGAATGCCTTCTAACCTGGGGGAATCATTTTACAGTACTATATTTGACAGTGATTCTCTGCTATTCATAGGTTTCTCAATGGCTAATTGTTTCAGGGGTGGGCTGCCAGATCCTTCTCCCTAGTCTGTCTTAGTCTTGAAGCTCAGCTGAAACCTCTCCACCATGGGTGGCTCTGCTGGTATCTGAGATACCGGGGGCATAGCTTCAGCATCACAGCAACACACAAGCCCCCACAGCTTGACTACAGACAGACACGTGGAGGTCAGAAATCCATAGAAAGCTCAAAAGTGGAAGAAAATGGAGTTAAATGTTACTATCTAAACCATGGGGCTTGGATTTAGCTCAGTTGGTAGAGCACTGCACTGCAGTCTCTGAGATCCCGAGTTCAGTTCCCAGCACTGCAAAAATGGGAGAAGGACCTGGCAATCCACTCCCAAGGCAATCCCGAAACAGTCTGCCATTGAAAACCCTGTGAGGGTTGCTATGAGTTGGATACCGACTCAACAGCACCTAACAACAACAACATCTAAACCATGTACAATATCCTTAACATTGGATTATTCATTATTTTCCTTAGATTTTGAAGATGATATGATTATAACATCTGATGTCTCCCGATATGTTGAAGACCCTGGCTTTGGGTATGAAGACTTTGCCAGACGAGGAGAAGAGCATTTGCCAACATTCCGAGCTCAGGTATAAGACATCTTTAATTCAGAGAAACTGGAGAATACCACCATTTTAACTGTAAATTATTAAAATGTAAATTGTTATTGAATGTAAATTGAATGTTATTGAATGTAAATTGAATTATTAAAATGTAAATTATTAAAATGTAAATTGACTAGTAAAAAAGTTGATAGGTCATTTTACTAAGATCTGTCAATCTTTTTACTTAACCTAGTTTACAACCCAGTCTAATTTGATGTACCAATAGGTAGATAATTATTTTGATATTTCCTTGCCTAAGAAGGCAAAAGGAAACTGCTTATTTAAGTTAATTGCATTATTACATGATAGTTGTATAGTGTTTATACCATTTTGGGGGGACAGCAAGGAGAAAATCAAATGATATGGTCGTATTTATAATAAAAAGGCATTTTTAAATAAGATCACATACTACTAGTTATAGGCTAAAGAACTCCTCTCCTGCTGCTAAGAAATGTAGCCACATTAATGATATGACTCCACAAGAGGGAATAAGTTTGAATTACGCAGACTCCTTCATGCCCACTTCAGGTGACCTGCTAACTGTCAGTGGCACCGAGGAAGTTCCGTAACACAAGAATCTTCCAAGATCTTCTGGGTCCTTTCAGATACGGGCGTACTGTGCATAGTACCTGTCTGTAAGAGGTGACCAGAGTTCATCACTAACATGCCAAGCCCTGGACTGTGTGAGGAAACATCCTAGCACTGCAATCTATAGATTGATTGAAGGGTGCTTGGGTAACGCTTTAGTAAAACTGCAAGACTTAGAACGAAATTAGAAATATCTTCACTGACCTGCTTCAGTAGTTTTATTTAATAAAAGCAGAATTTAAATGGAGAATTTCCATTTTCTAATTGAATGCATTTTATCTTTTTAGGATTATACCTGGGAAAATCATGGGTTCTCCCTGGTGAATAGACTTTATTCTGACATTGGACATCTTCTTGATGAGAAGTTTCGAATGGTCTACAATCTCACCTATAACACTATGGCTACCCATGAGGATGTTGACACAACCACACTGCGCAGAGCTTTGTTTAACTATGTTCACTGTATGTTTGGAATCAGGTGTGTTCAATGTGCAAATAGTTGTATACATTTCTAAGTGGAAATTCTAATGGGCTGGAGTTTAGCTTAATCGGTAGAATGCTGCTCTGCACTCTCTGAGACCCTGGGTTCAATCCCCAGCACCACAGAAAAAAAAAAACATTGAGAGAAGGACCCAGAGGCCCACTCCTGAAACAATCAGCCATTAAAAACCCTGTGAATAGCAAAGAAGCACTGACATAGTGCCAGGCATGGCACAGTGTTGGGGAGTGCTTCGTTCTGTTGTACATAGGGTCACTATGAGTCAGACCCCATTCAACGGCATCGAACAACCACCACAACAAAGTGAAAAATCTAACATGAGTCTTATTTATCCCATTCAGGTGTATATCATTCTGGAAAAAAAATGTTGAGTATGGACTTCTGATTTAAAAAATTGTTTCCATCGTATAGAGAAGTATTTTTCTTCATTTAAAGAGTTATGAATCTTAACAACAAAGCACATATAAATATAATAGTAAGAATTTCCTAAAGAAGGGCACAGAATAGAATCAGATTAAATTTGAGAATCCTTTCAGGAAGAATAGGTCAGTTATAAAAACATATATTGTGTTCATCTAGATGGCTATAAATTGTGGTTTGTTTGGTTTGATTTTTGAAAGAATGGTAATTAGAGCATAAGCAAAACTAAGTTATATTCTGTCCTCATAAAGCTTACATAAGCCCATGTAGGAATACCAAAATGAAGCATACCAGTTTATAAATTAATGGCTCCTAAATTTAGAAAATTGGCATTGGGAGGGCAGTAAGTAAATGAGGGAATGAGCCTGAGTATCCTACTTAAGAAAGCTCTTTTTGGATAATGTGTCTTTTGAGCTGGTTGGAGAGATTTGTAGAAAAAGAAAACTTGAAGTTATTATAAATGTATTCAATGTCACTATTTACTATATCCTTTTTAATATATTGCCTGTAGCTGTACCACCGTGGTGTCCAATCCCATCAGATCTCGGAAGATAAGCATGATCAGGCCTGGTTAGTACTTGGATGGGAGACTGCCTGGGAACACCAGGTGCTGTAGGCTTGGGAGAAGGACCCGGCAACCCACTCCCAAAAACCAATCAGCCATTGAAAACCCTATGAACAGCACAGAAGCACTGACAATAGTGTTTGCCTGTTGCTCAAAGGGTCACTATGAGTCTGACACCAACTCAGTGGTAACTAACAACAACAATAATTTTAATATATTATTAAAAAGCCTTTATGGACTGAAATTGGAATTCAGTCTGTTAAAGAAAATCTTTTCTATAATTTTAAGCAAAGAAGTATAAAATTTCCTGACAAATCAGCTAATAATATAACATTCTGTGTAAAAAACACTGCAGGTTGAGCAACCCTGGTCTGAAAATCTGATATCCAAAATGCTTCAAAATCCTAAACTGTGCTTCTCATTGAAAATGTTCTGAATTTTGGAGCATTCTGCGTTTTGGATTTCCCTGGATGTTTAAAATCTAGCAAGTACTCCAAAATCTAAATAGATAAATAACCAAACTTTGAAATCTGAAACACTTCTTGTCCCAGGTATTTCACATAAGGGATGTTTAAGCAGTATTATCATGGTATGTTATAATTCTACTAGTTGTCTGCTGGCCGTCCTACACAATAAATTATCAAAGAATCATCACCTTTCAATGTAAATGTGCACATACACACACCAGCTCCCCACATGAGAAAAAGAAACACAGAATTTAAGTCCAATAGGTATTTATTGTATGCAAGACAATAAATAACAAATGTGGTGATCATATTTATCTGTTGGATGCTACTAAATATACCTGATGTAAAATGAAGGCAGTGTTCATTGAACTAAGCAATATTTTGGCTGAGGTTTAACTCTATGCTCTCTGAGGATGCGGGTTCAATCCTCAGCTCCACACAAATAGGAGAAGGATGTGGCAATTTGCTCTTGAAGCAATCCGAAAACAGCCATTGAAAATCCTGGGGGTCACTATGAGTCAGACTCAACAACAAAAAGCAATACTTTGGTATTAAAAATTGACTTTAAAACTTAGGAGATTCTACAAGCTCCCAGTATCTCACTTAACCATCAATCTGAGTCTGTGCCCATTTTTCGTACTGTCTTTTAATATGGATGAACTGCTTATGTTCCTATGCACTAAGAATGCTCATGTCCTCTTATCTTCTGAAGATCTCTGTCCCAGCTACCCTCCCTCCTTTCTCCTGCATAATCAGCTTCATTCTCTTCATTGGCTCTTGCCCATTAGCATGGGAATATGCTATTATTTCTTCCATCTTTAAAGAAACTTCTTTCATCCTTTTTCCTCTGGCTGCTACCTCATGTTTATGCTCCTGTGCAAAGCAGATTTCTTTGGGGAAAAGTACATCTATTTACTGTCACCATTTTTCTCCTCTCCCTTTCTGTCTTGAACTCACACACAGTATGGCTTTTTCTTCGTCCCTGCCAACAAAACTGCACTTTTTGAGGTTACCAGTGACCTCCACATAGCCACGTCCAGTGGTCAGTTCACAGTGATTATCTTACCTTTTTAGCAGCATATTGGACACATGATTACTCCCATTTCTCTGAAACACTGACTCCTGCTTTCTCACCTTTATTCTTGCTCCTTTACCACCTCTTGATACTTACTCTGATGTCAGTCCTTCAGAGAAGCCTGCTGCCCACCCTGTTTAAAATCACAGCTCCTCTCCCTGCAAACCACACATCTGTTTTCTCTGCATAGCACTTACCACTATTTGCATACTACATGTTAATCTTTTTAATTTTACCCCTTTGTCCTCTACTACAGTGTAAGCTCCGGGAGATCAGTAATTGATTTTTTCCTTCTGTTCACTAATATATCCCCATACCTAGAAGGGCACATAGCCCAGAATAGGCACTCAATAAATATGTTAGATAAATTTATTAATGAACTATTGGTGTTTACTCGACGATAAACATTTATACGATTTTAGAAAATAAAAAATTTGATTTTTTCATAATAAAGCTGTTGTCATATTGCTCACAGGTATGATGACTATGATTATGGAGAAGTTAACCAATTACTTGAACGAAGCCTAAAGGTTTACATTAAGACAGTGACCTGCTATCCTGAGAGAACCACAAAGCGCATGTATGATAGTTACTGGAGGCAGTTCAAACACTCAGAAAAGGTAAGTTTCATGACTAAGCATCAGAGCATAACAAAAGTTCAGTACAATGAGTAATGATTACGGAAAGGGATATGTGACACTATGAGTGAATTAATGCCGTTGAAAATAAAGTACCATCTAGCTTTTTTGATTGTTTATGAAGTGTATTGACTATTAACTAAATTTTGGTTATGCACTTTGTCTAACAGTTTATAAAGTAAATTTTAGCATCAACCTTTCAAAGATTGGATCTTAATACTGACATCTTTAAAGTACAATTTGGGAAACTTTCTACGATTCTAATTATTAATGTAAACCAATCCTAATGAGAAGTTATATTAGATATAATTATATCCTGGCCCAGAAAGCATGTCCATTTAAAAATCTTTAGTTCTAGCTAGCTAGCCACCAGAGTTAATGTATTAGAACAATAGTTTCTCATTGTAATTTGGTATTTTGACAATGTAGTGCAGGACCTTTGAACCAAATATATTATTATATAAGATAGTCTCTTTGGATGAAATACATAGGAATCATTTTTTAAGCTAAAATCTAATGAATGTTAAGGATTCTTACTATAGTATAAGAGCTGGCTTTAAGTCTTAGGCCTTTTAACCATTAATTCCAAGAATCTCCTATATCCAACAGTTTCCAAGCTTGAGAGTAAAAAAATATAGGATCCTAACAATCACGACTAATTGTATGGGTGTGGCACAGAATGTTATGACCAGCAAGCCTGTATCTCGGCACTCAGGAAGCTGAGACAGGGACACTGCAAGTCCCAGGCCAGCCTGGGCTTTATAGTGAGTTGCATAACATATATGTTATGAGAGCCTGTGTCAGAATGTGATAACCTCAGTGTCACAGATTTTTCAAAGTATTAGAGCCGATCACACATCAGGCAAGTACCCGTTTATCTCCAACTTCTCTCCTTGATGGATTTTTACACCCTATTTATACATTTGCAATAGATTTTCCTCTTTTTCTAGATTCTATCTAGAGATTCTCTTTATGGATCAGGAGAATATATCCAATAGTATATTCACTCATAGAAAGATATCAAAATAATTTAATATTGTAATATTTCTTTGAAGTAAATTTAGAAAACGTGTGGATACTCATTTTAACTTGTTAGCAGGGAAGTCTCCACAAAAGGAGTGCTTTTTATATTTTAGCCAAAGGACTCTAAGGGAAGGTATTCATATCTAAAATATCAAACACTAATTGAAACTGCATTAAGCATCAGATTTTCACATTAGTATCTTTCAAGTAAACACTATAAAAATTTTTTTAATCTCATAACTAGAAGGAAGTATAATTTGTAGGAAAATTATAATTTATAAAAGCTAGTTTGAGAATCTAAAATGTTAGTTGGCCTTACATAATATGTAATATACGATTATAGGAATTTTATAGACATTATGGGCTATTTTTTAATGTTACGTCACACACATGCTGTGTGTTTGTATGTTGTCTCCATACACACACACAAAAAAAAAAAAAAGAAAAGAAAAGAAAAGAAAAAAAGCAACTTTGTAAAGCTGAAAGTGGTGGTGCATGCCTGTAATCCTACCACGTGGAAGATGTAGGTAGGAGAATCCCAAATCTGAGGCCAGTTTGGTCTACATAGTGATACTCTGTTTCAAAAAAACAAACAAAAACAAAAATGAGAGAGAGAAGAAAAGAAAGAAAACCTTTGTAAATGATACATGGTAAAAAAACTCTAAAGGTTTTTCCACTGTTGCCAGTGGTTAGTAATTTGATACTATTTGCATTTCTAGGTTCATGTAAATCTGCTCTTAATGGAAGCACGGATGCAAGCTGAACTTCTGTATGCTCTTCGTGCCATCACTCGGTATTTGACCTGAAGCATCACCCAGGGAAAATGTCATATATGTGTAAAGACCTTTTCACATAGGATTTACATCAGAAATTATTTGTCATATAGAATCAAAAATTATTCAATTCTCTAGTGTCAAAGTTTAGCTGTTTTTTTGTTTGGGTTTTTTTTTTTTTTTTTTTTTTTTTTTTTTTTTTTTTTTTTTTTTTTTTTTTTTTTTTTTTTTTTTTTTTTTTTTTTTTGCGCCTGTAATGTGCAATGATGTGTTTTATTTTTCTTGATGCTTAACATTACTAATAATTGCAAAATAATACTGAGGAGCACTACTTTGAATTGTTCATAGTTGGGTTTTTGGATCTGATCATAAGTCATGAACCTGGTTTGTTAATGCAAACTTCAGTGCTTTGGGGTTGGTGTATACCATATGTGTATTATTTCTCTTTTCCATGTATATATATGTATATGTATAGATACATGGAAAAGTGCTTACAATCTGCTCAAGCAGTTGTTTCTCAGATATTGGAAATCAGCAAAAAATGACTTCCTATGGCCATTCTAAAATTGTCATGTTGTGTCCTAAATCTGGTAGAACAAAAGCATGCGCTGTTGAACCAAGCTGCTCACTGGACACAAGTTTGTGTCCCCAGGAGATTATATGTCAGGCACTGTTTTTATTTTCCTTTTTGTTTTCATTTTTTTTAACTGCTATTGGCGATAACGTGAAATGTGATATAGCCATTGTCCATAATTTAATGTGAAATTAATCATGATGAATTCTATAGCATGCTACTGAAATGCCAAATTCAGCTGTTGTCTTTCTTTTCTAAAACAGAACTTTTAGTTCCATATCAGGTGTACATTTGAAAAGTGGAATTATGCACAATCCTTTCTATCTGACAAAATCCTCAATCACCGTAACTAATCAGTGCCCACAGTGCTGCTCACAGTAATTCAGTTGGCACAGACAACACTTGTGTCTACACAAGACTGACCAAAATTTTTCTTTGCACATTTTTTCCTTTCTCATAGTTTTTTCTATATTACAATAAGCAAAGTAAGTTTAATAAGCCTCTATTTTTTCCTGTTAAACTTTCAGGAATTATTTTCCATGATTTTCTTTTTACAATACGTTAAGCAGTTTATTATTCAAAGGTAAAAATTGTGTTTCTATGCATTAATGTGATGGAACAACGACAAAAAAGAGTGCAATATATTAAAAAATATATTCAACTAAACTTTCCCCTATCGTGTCACTGCAGAAGTGTCCTTTTAAACAGAGCCATAAGGAAATTGTGTTTAAATTTCTTTATTGCACTAGACCTTTCTCAGTTTTACCTTACTGGGGTTGAACAATGTTGTTTTCATAATACCAAAGCATTCCCTTCCCCAGAAAAATCTCTTTGGACAACTGGTTAAAAAAAGCTATCAAATCATAGGGGAGGTATAAGCAGCCAAAAAGTCACATTTTTGCATTGATTTTTGTTGCTTGATTAGACTATCTTCGGAGAGCACAACATTATGTATTTATAGCTTTAATTTGTATTGTGTTAATGAACCAGTGAAGTGCCTAAAGAGATGCTTACAACTATCCAGTAGGACACAGCTGCACTGCTTAAACACTTTTTGGTTAATTAAGTGTGACTTGAATTTTACGAATACATGCAAAGTTTAAAAAACATATTCATTTTTTTGTAGTAAATAATGTAGTAAAGATTTCCCATTATAGTTCCCACAAGGGTTCCATTTTAGACTCACTTACTTGCTATATAGGATGTACTTTTCTCTCTTTTCTCTTATAAAAGAATCATGAGCTAGTTTTGTGAAATCATTTTCTCTTTTCTGTTATAATCTCTTTCTGGTACAATATAGTAGGTTGCTTTCCTTTAGATGTTTTCCAGATAGGAAAAAAAAGATGACTGTAAACCTATTAATACAAGGTAGGTCTGCATTTTTGGATTCCATGATCGTGTTTGAAATCTTCCATGTGAGGAGAAAAATTATTAATATTCTTGAAGACAGGGTGGTTCATTTGAAGAGATTTTTCAAAGAGCGTGTGCCAGATCTCTTCTTGTTTTATTATGTATACTGTATGTTGCTTTTCTTTAATACCACATTTTATAGATATATTAACTATAAGAAAAGTATTTAGGAGAATAGCAAAACACAGATGGCAGCATAAATGTCCATTTGGTTTTCCAAACTTTAAGACTTTCACATTGAGGATATCTCTTATTATTGCATTTTTATTAGAAGCTTTTCAATTAATAGCTCTATATTTTGTGCAGGTGAACTGTATTACAGGATGAGACATACTTTTTATGCATTGAATAGGAGGAGAAATTCTCACAGACCCTATGAGCTTAGACCAAAAGGAGAAACAAAGTTTAACTGAAATGGCCACATACTTTTTCCCCCCCAGAAATATAAGTAGTTGAGAGTTTGGGTTATGGAAGTATTAGTGCCTTTAATCTCTTTCCTAGCAAGGTTTCTTTTTAGTTCAACATTGTTCTATCTCATCAATAATCAGGAAAATAAGTTGACTTGGAGCTATCAACAAAAACAAAGCAGTGTACTTACGAACCTCAGTGAACCAGCCTAGAAAACTTTGCTTCTGAAGGTGCTAAAGCACCTCCAAGATGCAGGATGCACAGCATCCCAGGTTATGGACACCATTTTACAATGAGTTTGCTGTCAACCCTCTTCATGCAGTGCAGACTTGAAATTCTGATGCGGTTTTCCAGGGTGGTATTTTTCAGAGTATTGAATTTACTATGTAGTAATAAATAGGGTAGCTTTTTATATTAAAATGTGATATTTTTAAAAAAAAGAGATATCTGGTTCAATTGGTGTAATGATGTGACTATATGATATTGTAATCTATACCTGAGGCTCCCATTGTGCCAAACCTAAGTGTGCAAGTACCCATGGAAAACGCACATGTGAACGGGAAGTCTTTAACTCCTTGCTTATTATGTTAAAAGTAGTCCAATAATCCAGAGATTATGCTTAAATAATGTCTACTTACTTTGGAATTTCAAATTTACCAGCTTCTATGGTAATTCTTAGTTTCTCAAATCACCTTTAAGAGTATCAAGGAAACCAGGTGCGTTGTAATCCTGTAATCCTAGCACCTGGGAGGCTGAGGCAGAAGGATCACAAGTTTGAGGCCACCCTGGACTACATGGTGAGATCATCTCAGAAACAAACAGACAGAAATACTAAAATACCCTTCCACAGGAAAGTTCTTTAACCCACTGGACTATGGGAGTGGCCAGGTACTCCCTCAGGAGTGTGCTAGATTGGGTCCTCCAGACCAGGCTTCTTCAGGTAGACTTGTGATATTTAGAGGAGAAAAGACTTTTGACATGGACTGCTTCTCCTTTTTTGACCTAAGTTCACTCTCCCAGTCTAGAAAGAATTTGTCCCAGTTGAGGTATTCTTTAAATAAAAGATGGCTAACATGGAATCCAGGGCATGGCCTTGACCTTTAATTGTAGTTTTAAACCCCAACAATGGCAGAACAACACAGGGCTATTTTTAGAATAGAAAACTCAATGTACGGCTTATATAAAAATCATATATAATTTGAACCAGAGCCCCTATTTTATTTGTGGTATAGCATCTCAAATATTTTAAATACTTCTAAAGTCTAATTAATATTATTCCAGAGGAACTTTTTTCTTTCCCACTTTATAAAGATTTTTAAATCCAAAATCTTAGCTTTTATGCCGCAGCAAAGTAAGTTTATTAGCAATCAGTTGAAGATCTGTACTTTAAAAAGTTCACCACTTTTGGTGGAGAGTGGATGCCTATTTGATGGCAAGACTCTTTTAAATTTTAAAGACAATTCATAAGGAAAAAAACAAATTCCAGTGCATGTTACAAAAATAGTTTGCACTGTAACAGTAAAATGAGGTTTTTTGTTTTGTTTTATGCTGTGTTTTAAAGATAATTCTAAATCATTTCTGTGGAAAGCAAGACTGTAAACTCTTCTTTCTATCTAACAAGTCTTTTTCATATTCTGTGAAAAAGATAGTCTTGCACAGAGTAAAAAGTATACAACAAAAATGCCATATAAATAGTATATGTAAATTTTCTTAGTAGTACAATTCAATAGCAAACCAAAAGATATGTGGCTATTCTGTCCAGATCAAGCTTGAAGTTACATAATTTGTATAATCAGAACCTGTTCTATGTGGCTGTCATCCTAAACTGTGTTTCCCTATTTTATCTCTATGGAGACTGAGAATCAAAGTAATTCTTTCCTCAAAGCAGTACTGAAACATGAATGTGTTTATTTCAGTCCACAGAACTTAAATGCCCACTGTATTTGGGCTTATTTCAGTGCTAATTTGGCTCAGTTAGTAGTATCTGCTCTGGTGAGACTAAGAACAAAAATAACTGGTGTGAAGTAGATTTAGGGGTGGAGAGATATATCCAGGCAGAGCCCTGTGAGGAAGGAAACATTTTCTAAGAACACATGAAACACAGTGCTGAGACTGTGGCTGCCCTGGGTATCATGCACCTGGTACAAAGGGAACATTTCCCACGTGGGAGCTCCTACCTGCATTCAGCCTGCCCTTTCCTGCCTGCCTCTCTCCTCCTCCAAGTGCCTCAGCCTCCACTCGCTTACTCTCCCTCCCTTCCCTCAGCCTCTCTTGGTCATGAATGCCTTTCACAATCCAAACCAAACATCACCAGCCACCTGCTGATAGTCACCAGCATTTACTTTTCTGAGTTACTTTTTTCCTGTTCATTAAGAACGTGGCTTTGTTTGGCTGACTTTTGCCCCTGACACCCCACCAGACGTTACGGAGCATCAAATGTAATCTTGTCCACCCCACAGTTTGTACCCTTCCCCAGCTGCCAAAATACCTTGCTCTCCTCTACCTCATCCCCAAAGAGCCTATAAATTCAGAGTATCCGACCTTTCCATGGGTTCATTCTCTGGTGTTCAGTAAATACTACGTCCATATTTTAAATAAATCATAAAAGATTTTTGTCTTCTATCAAAGTAGGTATCTTTATATTTATACATGATACAGAAATTGAACTATTTCTATCATGCAGAATTTAGCATTTAGCAGGATTTTAAAGTGATTGAATTGCCACCCTAACTTGGATCTATATTAGATTATGAACACTGGTGTTAGTTTCCAAGTTATTTGAATGTAAAGTTAAAATTCTCTAGCAATCCAGATTGACCTGTAACCCTTTAGTGGGACAGGACATTTCTGGCATACAAAAGTGGTGGTATTTCAGACATTTCTTTCCTTGGTGGTGTTTGGGCCTTGAAACACATTTCTCATGGAAGAATATATGATAAAGGGTGTTTAGATGGTCTGACTGGATCATGGAAGCCCACTTGATTTATAATGCAGATAATATACCACAAAACTGAGTACACAAGAGTTTGACCAGGATTTCCTTGGTTAGACTGAGCTTCTATCCCCTATTCTTACCTTGTTCTCATTGGGAAAAAAATGTTCTATGGGATAAAAAAGGAATGCATAGACTTTGTAATCTTTATTGCCCTTGCTGCACTTCGGCTACATCCATATAGTATCATTACGGAAGAGGAAATGCACAGAGGAGGGAAATGCAAATACTTACCCTCCAGCCAGTTTGCACTTGGTGTTGTTCACAGATGTAGAACCGTGTCAGGTTTCTAACATGGGACATGTTTATATATAGATGGTTGTCTGACCTATAAATGAACCACCTGGCTTGAAAGTACAGATCATTATGATTTCTGGTGGTATTTGGATGTTTTCTATCTCAGTCATGAGCAACCCAACCTGACAGTGTCCAATAAATGCCTTTAAGGGCACAGGAGTGAACCAATGGCCTCATTAAGAGACAAGGCGTGGAGACTGAGAGATTTATTAAATGATGTTACAAACTTCATTCTAGCTTTAACCTACTTACAACTGCACCACCGTGAAGTAAATCGGAAAAGAAAAAGGAAAAACAGAGAGTATCTTGTTCTTTTGACTGCTTGTGGTGGAAATCTTTGAAATAATACCGTGTGTACCGTAAAATAGCCTTTAGAACAAATATCCCACTTTATAGTTCATAGGACAGCATCAAACATGAGTAAGTCTAAATATGATAAATATAATTTTTGGTATGTAAAATTTTGCTAAAAGTCTATTTTCTTGAACCACTCAAGTTAACCTCTTAACAATGAATGTATGATTTCTACAGAAAGACTATTAAAGTAGGAGAGAGAGTCTCCAGGCTTTAGTGTTAACACATTGTTCACAGATCTCGATTAGTTAAGTGTATACATTATGATCTGGAATAAAACAAATTACATATCTCTTTCTTAAATTAATCAGTCTTTATAAATTTTCAACTGGCTCTCCCAAATCTGATAAGAAAATATCGAAAGGGAGGGTGAAGGAAATGTATCACTTGGGTAACCAAGCATTTCCTTTATAAAGTTGAGACGCTTTTCTGTTTTCTGAATTTCACTGGTTCTCTAAAGTAAAAGTTGAGTTAAATGGTACCCTTGTTCGCCAGGGAAAGTGATCCAAACTCTGCATCTGGTGCAGCTATTTCCTTTGCATTCATATGTCTTCTCTGGAGAGAAAGTACAATTATTTCCCTTCTTCTTTCTCTTCATATTTACTCTTTTAACTCAAAATAAGACAGACATTGAAAGCAAACGACAGGCCACTTTGGCATCTTCCTAGTGCTGACTGAGTAGGCACATCCACATGCACAGTCTGAGCAAGGTAAACAAGAACCCTGTCAGGTCACCTTGGAACATGGCCTTGCCACCTGGATTAGCTCCTTTCCTGGTCATGGAAGAACTGGATGTATCCTTTAACTTTTGAAATAGGATTTGAACTTGAAAACTCTTTTTTTTAATCCTGATTTTGCAGGACAGCTACATAATGAATGTATATATTAAGACTTTGTAGCTGAATTGCACATGAAATCAGATTGCCAACTTCTTGACTTTCAATTTTAGACATCAGTTTATCCTTAAGTTGTGAGCGATATATGTAGCATGCTGTGAAACGTCTATTATAGTTCTTTAATTCATCAGTATTAATACAGAATCTTTGCGTTCCTTGGTACTTCTTATTCAATGTAATCAGAAGCTGTGATGTTTTGCCTTTGTAGTCCTGTGCTTTGTTACTGTAATTTTTTTAACGAAGCACGTGACTTTGGACTAATGTAAGGCAGATAACGTGATCTTTAAGACTGCTATATATTTCAGTCTATTACTCTGTACGGTTTCAAATTAGAATAAGCTTTTATCAAATAGATCATTGATGCAATTTAGAATTCACACAAGTTTCATTGTCAGATGGCAGTCTTATATTTATAGTTTCAATTCTGAAAATAGCAAACTTAATAAACAGCCACTTTAAACTTGTTTCAGCAAACTGGACCCTGCTATAGATATAGTCTAAGATAGTTAACCATATATACCTTTCAACTCTTAATGCTCTCCACATGAGTCAGCAGTTGAAGAGACTGTGGAACCCATGAAAGCTTTCTGTGTGTTTAACTAGGTTTTATTTTTCTTATGTTGCTGATTTTACAGTTCTGACTAAAGCTGACCTAAGGGATCAGCTTATGTGTAATACTCTAGTGCTTTAATGCCTCTTTTTTGTTGTTATTGTTGTTGTTGGTTTGGGTTTGGGTTTTGGTTTTGTTTTGTTTTGGAGGGATGGGTAATATTATTTGAAGAGATGCAGAAGGAACTGTTAGTGAATCAAGACACACATTTGAAATAAAAGAACTGTGTATTAACATGTTAACAACAATTCATAACTGCACTTTTTATGACATTTTGAAAATCTATTTATAGGTACAGAACAGTGGGTTTTGTTAAACTGTATCACATTTATACTTGCAGAAATTTATTTCATTGTTATTAGTAGGAATTTTATTAGTTCAATAAAATTGGCAAAATTGAACTCAATTATTTTCTTGTTTTACTTAATTATGTATATTGAAGTAGTATTCTTACCTAGGTTTGTCGTTTTGAAACAGACATTCTGAAAGACATAATTATAGGAGTCATTATTTTCCCTGAAGTTTTCCTAACCTACACTTTTCTTATGACATTTCTTATAATCACCCAATATTGCAATAGTATAAGTTGTTCAAATGTATAATCATAATTACCTTTTAAAATATTACAATCTCTGCAAGAAGCAAGTTAATTTTATCAGTATCCTGATAACCAAGATAGTAATTAGAATGGGGAAAGGGTCACTGAACACAGTGTCAAGGCTTGGATTCAGAAACCTATATTTTTCCACGTTCTAGTAACTCTGTGACCTTGGATATAATTTAATCTTTATGACCCTTGATTTTCACACCAGTGTCTGGGGAGAGTAGTACCTGTGTGAGATGGTTAAGAATTAGGTGAAATGTACTGATATATTTGCATGTACAACTCAGAAATGAATTTTAATGGGTAAACAAGCTCAGAGAATAGCTTGAATTGTTAATTGAAATAAAGTAAGGAGGATAATTGACAAGAGAGGAAAGATGTGTAACATGAAATGATGGTAAAACTTTCAAGCAGAAATGTAAAATAGACTTTTAGAAAGCTATAAAAGATGTGTCTTTGGTGCAAGGGTTTCCAAAGAATATCTTGACTTTTCATTTCCCTTAACTCACTGCATAAAAAGTCATCCCACAGGCAGCATTTCTTCCTTCATTCCGCATATTCAACATGGGATAGGAGAGCAGCAGCAGCCAGCTCTCTGCTGATTAGAGTCTGCCTTTTTCAATGATGTGTAACTTCTGGGGAGATAAAGGACAGGGCACATGGAACCAAATTCCGCCAACAGCCAGCACTTCCACACCTTCTCCCCTAAATCTAAATCCAGCTTTGTGCATAGTTCCTGATAAATTTATGAACAACTTTGAGCCATGTTTTTAAAAACAAAACTCCATGTTAATGTGTGTGCTGTGTCCTTTCCCATATATAATCTCACTCAGTCCTCAAAACAGCTTTGTAAAGAACTGACATCTTTATTTCATAGATGAGGAAACCATCTTAAAGAACTTCGTTCATCCAGGAGTAGACACCTAGAGTCGGTACATTGGGAATCTGTACTCTGGTCTTTCTGACATTATTTTCAGCACCACAGACCAGTTATGTGGAAGATAATTTTTCCACAGACTGGGATGGGAGGTGATTTAGGATGATTTGAGCACATTACATTTATTGTGTAAATAAAGATAAAGCTTTGCTCACACACCCACCACTCACACTGGCACCAGTCTATATCCAGGGGGTTGGGAACCTCTGATATAAATGAGCCTCTGATATAAATGTCTATCTACACAAGCTATCTTAACATTTTGCTAAAAAGTGAAAGGATAAATCATGCTCCAAGCAACAGGTTTGATAACCCTCCTCTCTGGCTAACTTGTAATTTCTTTTAATTAAAAAAAAAAAACAGATTTTTTTTCCTCCAGCCCTAGATAAGCCCTTTGCTTTAAAAGATGGTCCTCCATGAGCCGGCTTATAGATCATTTTATAAAATTAGTAGTTATGGATATAAAGGTTAAGAATTTCTCCCAAAGGATGATGAACCTGGTCCTGAAGAATATTCAAAAAAAGCTTAAAACTGTTACATTTTGGTTTTTAGGACCCTTCTACTCTATGGTGAAAGAAACTCTATGGTGAAAGAGAGAAAGTTATGCATCACCAACCCCTTTTTAAGTTTTATTTTGAGACAGGGTCTCACAAAGTTGCATGGGCTGCCTGCCTCTTGCCTCTATCTTGCAAAAGGCCTTCTGTGTCAGCCTCCTGACACTGGGATTACAGGTTGCTCCGTGGCATCTGGCAAATTAGAGTTTCCAGTACATGTGACTTTCTAACATGAGCTGCCCTTTCTGTGAGTAGAAAAGAAAGTTAATCTCCAAAAATGTTTCTTCTCCCATAATCTCACACACTTGACATGCTTCAAAGTACACGAGCCCAAAATGTTCCATAAAACTCTAAAAGAAATTTGAGACAGAATTCTTAATTCTCCCTCGTGCACTGGTGCACTCCCAAAATAAACATAAACCATCTTCACATCAAGGTGAAGTTCAGGAAATATGGTTCTAGTACTTTGCAGTACACACTGACTCTATTCGCTAACGGGCACGCAGCACGTGCCTTCTGTGAGCAACTTCGCAGACACTTTGGCCCATTCCTGACTCCTGCAACCCACAGTGCTGTGGCCACCAGCTCTCTGCAGGGTTTGGCTATATTTTCACAGGTATAGTCTTGTGGCCCTACACTGCCTACCTCTAGACTCCCACCTCAGGCTTCCCTGCCTGTGGGAGGGTGCCAGAGGGAACTGTCCTTCCAGTAAGTGTGCACAGCCAGAAGTGCAGGAAGTTAACATTGGTTAGCCCGTGACCAATGCCTCCTTTCATTCCCCAGGCCACAGTTATGAGGCTCAAAGTGCCTGGTGGGATCAAGTATCAGGCCAACTCTTAAGGTTTTCAGTCCTTTTCCAATTTCAAGTTCACGCCCCTGTCTTCCACTCTTACTACTTGGACACAGTTAAACCTTGATCGTGGCCTTTTTTCCCCAAGGAACCTCAGACTAGGAAAAGGCAACATAGGGTAGGGGTTTAGAAAGTTGACAAAAAAATGCAAATCTCAATCCCAGTAGTGCTAACTATCTGGCCTTGAGCAAGCTACTTAATCTTGTGGTTCCTCGGTTTCTTCAGATGTAAAATACAGATAATAAGAAAGAGGATACAGCCATTGTCCTTAAGAAGGAGTACATCTGGCTAGCAAAAGGGTAAGGCAAGCATTAACGGGCATCATACATTATAGAAAATAATTATGTAATAGCTTGTACTTAGAGTTATAAAAATAACTTTTTTTTTTTTTTTTTACCAAGAGCCCTCTAAATAATGTTGTTGTTGTTGTTAGGTGCCGTCCCTGCTCAGCTTCCAAGATCTGATGGGCTCAGATGCCACAGTGATATGCCTGCAGGCCTCTAAATGTTACGAAGATTTAATATAATATTGAATTATAATTACCGTTGAGATGGGTACTATTCCCATTTTAGAAAGTTAAGAAGAATAGACTTAGCAAAATTATGCACTTTGTGTGAAGTGAAACAACAAATGAATAATAGAATTCTTCACAGATTTGTCTGGCTGTAATTTTTGCTATGTTTTTTTCCTCTATGCCACATAAGGAAAATAGTGACCTTCATTTCATGTTATTAGTGTAGCCTTTCTAAAAGCTGGCAGGTTAAAACATTTGTTCTTTTTCCTTTAGAAAAAGAGGTTGAAGCCAGATTGAAGAAGATTTGTGGTAGAGCCATTTAAATGGGTCTTTCATACAATTACATGTCCCACTTTGGAACAACAGCATCTCCTTGACTACTAGAGCTGCCTAGAACTTCAGGGCAGCAGAGAAACAGGACCTGCAAGGTGAACAGATGCCTCCTTTGGGGACTTGGGAATTTTCTGAGTATCATGAATAACTCCCTGAGTAACTTAGCACATCCCCTTTGACAATGCATACAAGTCTCTCCTTGGTAAAGTATAAGATATTCAAAGCAAACTGTTGCCATCAAATCTTTCTATCCTGTGTGCACACAGACTCACCTCATGCTCAGGACCAATATGGCTGCCTTCAGAAATGTATACCTTCTAAGTAGGCGTTACACAAACATGAAGTTCAATGGATGTGGATGACTATTTGCATAAATGGCTCCTATTAATGTCCTCCCTATACCTACATTTTTTGGAATGTGACTTTATGACTTCTCTCAAGAGACAGAGTCTATTTTCTACTTCCTTGAATCTAGGCTCATCTTATGACTTGGATTGGGCAATAGAATGCAGTAGAAGTGGGATTTATATGTGAATGATCCAGGCTTTAAGAGACTTTGCATGCCGCCACACCCCTCTTTCTATCTAAAAACTCTACCATGCCTAGGCTAGCCTACTGGAGAATCAGCAAGCTGAATGGTCTCAGATGTTCTGGCCAAGGCCTCAGACTTGAGGAAGGCCATCCAAGGCCAGTAAAGTCAACTAGCCTACCTACAACTGACCAGAGACTCATGAAGGCACAGATGAGCAGAATCACCCTGCCATTGCACCAACTCATGAGCAAAACTCAGTATTTATTATTGTGCACCACTGAAGTTTCCTGGTTCTTTTATTGTTGTGGCAGTCAGTAACTGAAAAAATGTAGATGCTAGAGGTGGCCAGCACCTCATCCATGGAAAATCTAGATTGGGAAATTTCTTCCTTCTATCACAGTTCACTAAGGATACTTGCACAGTCTTAGGGGTTTTGTTTATATCTCTAAATAATAGTCATTGTAGTTGATAACCTAATAATCACTTGCTCCCACTTGTTCTCAGAATGTCTATCTCTATGGGGTGAAAATATATCACATTCCTACTAAGCTTGTTATTAGGTCTGTACTCTCAATATTTTAGATTGTCAGTATAAATGTATCCATAACCAGACTGGTGTGTTTAGGGCAAAAATACTCAAATGCTAGAATATAAGAATCACAGTGTGGTTGTTGATCTGGGGTACCAACTTGACTGGATTAAGGGATACCTGGATAGGAGGCAGAGCATGAACTATTCTCAATATCTCAAGGGGCACAGAGCCTGACCCTCTTCTACTGAAAGGTAAACACATGTGCTTCGTCATTTGATTAGAGTGATTGGGCTGCACCAGATGTGTCTGCAATGGTGTTTCTGGAGGATATTGGCACTGAGTTGGTGGGCTGAAGGCAGAAGAGCCATTCTCAATGTGTGTGGTCTGTAGGGCACTGTCTAGAGAGAAGGTTCACCCCAGAGTCTATCTGGCCCGCTTGGAGGTCTGAGACTCGTTCCCCGGGCAGTAACCTTTGCCCTACATCCGGGAACTCCTGAGTGTCGAGCTTCCAAAGATGTCACTGGTGTCCAACTCCTCTCCTCAGACCCCTTGACAACTGATTGGCTCTTTCCAAACCACCAAACAGCTCCTGATTGGACCATTCAGGAACCACCCCTGATTGATCCTTTTTTCACACCCAGACTTACATGTCTCCCCGGATTGGCCAAGGCCCATATGGAGTGGCCTTCATCCCTGGTTGGCCCCTGAAGGGGATATAAGGACAGTGCATGGAGCAGTCATGGTCCATTCCACTGATAGGGACAGACAAAGCAATAAAGAGCTGTGTTGAGCTGAGTACTTGGAGTCAGCATCTTCCCTGGAAGAAAGAAGCAAGAAGCTGCCATGGGCATGAACCTCCAAGCTGTCCCCAGGGACTGGCGGAGTAGTGGAGGGCATAAGCCTCCTCCCCAGGCGATGCAGTTCACCCTCACCAGACCGTGGGTCTTCAGGGGGCTGGTTCCCGCTCGTGGCTGGAGCAAGTCCAGCGGCAGGGTGACACCCCACAGTGGACACCATCCAGTCATCTGGGAATCCCAATAGAACAAAAAGGTGGAAAAGGGGTGAATTTTTGCTCTGTTTTCAGGGATGGGAAGGCTTTCCTCTGCCCTTGAATGTCAGAATTCCAGGTTGTCTGGCCTTTGGACTCCAAAACACCCACCAGTGGCCCCCTCAGTTCTTGATCTTTCCTATATGTTCCATCTATTCCTAGTTTCTTTTTATTTTTACTTTATTTTATTTTTGTAGTACTAGAAGATTGAATCCAGGGCCTCATGCATGTTTGGCAAGCACTCTACTACTGAGCTGCACTCTCAGCCTATCTTTTATTTTTTATTTTGAGAAAGAGTCTTGCTAAATTATGCAGGCTGTCTCTGGCCTCAAACTTGTTATCCTCCTGCCTCAGCCTCCCAAGTTACTGGGATTACAGACATGTGTCACTATGTCCATCATAGATTCCTAGCTTCTTCGGGGCTTTTACAATGGAGGGATACTGAACTTCGTCAAAGGCTTTTTCTACTTCTATTGAGATTATCATGTAATTTTTGTCCTTGATTCTACTTTCATGCTGCATTGATTTGCATATGTTGAACCATTCTTGCATCCTTGGAATGAAATCAACTTAACCATGGTATATGATCTTTTTAATGTGTTTTTTAATTCTATTTGCAAGCATTCTATTGACGTTTTGTTCTGTTTTGTTTGCAGTATTTAGGAGTTGAACTCAGGGCCACGTACATATTATTCAAGTGCTCTACCACCAGGCTGCATGCATGCCTAGCACATTTTTCAAAAAATTTTATTTTCAGTCAAAGTCTCACTAAATTACACAATCTGCCTCTAGTCTCGAACTCACAATCCTCCTGGCTCTGCCTCCCAAATGGCTGGGATTACAAGCATGCACCATAGCACTGACTTAGTGAAGATTTTCAAGCCTATGTTCATTAAGTAAATTTATAGTTTACTTTTATCATTGTGTCTTTATTTGGTTTTGGTTTTAGGGTAACACTGGCTTCATAGAATGAGTTTGGAAGTGAGCTTTCTATTTTATGAAATAGTTTGAGGAGTATTGATGTTAGTTCTTTAAAGGTTTAGTAGAATTCAGCAACGAAACCATCCAGTCCTGGGCCTCACTTTGCTGAAAGACTTTTACTCCTGCTTGAATCTCATTGCTCATTATTGACCTTTTTTTTTTTTTTTTAATATCCTCTTGGTTCACTTTTGACAGGTCATATGTGTCTAGGAATTTACCCAGTTCTTCTAGATTTTCCAGCTTATTAGAGTTTAAGTTTTCAAAATATTATCTGGTGATCCTTTGGATTTCAGTGGTGTCTGTTGTAATATTCCTTTTTGTCTCTAATTTCATTAATTTGAGTCTTCTCTCATTCTTTTGAATAGTTTGGCTAAAGGTTTGTCAATCTTGTTTATCTCTTTGAAGAACCAACTCTTTGTTTCAGTGATACTTTGTATTGTTCTTTAGTCTCCATTTCAGCTCTGATCTTTATTGTTTCTTTCCTTGTACTAATTTTGGGTTTGACTGTTTTTCTAGAAGCTTGAGATACACCATTATTTGTTTAAGATCTCTTTGGGCTCATAGCTCTAAACTTCCTTCTTTAATCTGCCTTTGCTATACCCCACAGGTTCTGGTAAGTTGTGTTTTCATTTTCGTTTGAATCTAGGAGTTTTTGAATTTGCCTCTGATTTCTTTAATGACCCACTGATCATTCAAAAGTGTATTGATTAAGCTCTTGAAATTATTTCAGAATTTATGGCTTAATGTGGGATCTATTTTGGAGAAAAATTCCATCAGCTGCTGAGAAAAATGTGTATTCCAAAGCTATTGTATGTAATATTCTATTGTTGTTGTTGTTAGGTGCCATCAAGTGTTCGACTCATAGCAACCCTACATATAACAGGCAAAACAGAATTATTACTGCTTCTCTGCTATTCATAGGGTTTTCAATGGCTGATTGTTTTCTGGGACTGGGTTGCCGGGTCCTTCTCCCAAACTTATAGCACCTGGTATTCCCTGGCAGTCTCCGCATCCAAGTACTAACCAGGCCCAACCCTGCTTAGCTTCCAAGATCTGATGGCATCAGACTCCACAGGGGTATGGCTGCAGCCTGTAATATTCTGTAGATGTCTATTAAGTCCATTTGATCTTAAGTCTGAAGTTTCTTTGTTGCTTTTTTTTATCTGGATGATCTATCTATTGATGAGAATGGGGCACTAAAGTTACCCACTATTATTATATCTGGACCTGTTTATCTCTTTGTGTCCAATAATATTTGTTTTATGGAATTAGGTACACCAGTATTCACAGCATATATGTTTGTAATTGTTATATCTTCTTGATGACTTTTCCCATTATTAGTCTGACCTGTATCTTTCCTGATTAATTTTGACTTGGAATCTGCTTTGTAAGATGTGAGTATAGCTACTCCTTCTTGATTTCAGGTTCCATTTGATTGGAACATCATTTCCCATCTTTTTACTTTCAGTTTGTGTATGTCTTTGACAGTGATGTGTGTTTCTTTCAGAAAACAAATACTTGTGTCTTGTTTCTATAATCCAATCAGTCATTCTATATCTTTTAATTAGAGAGTTAAGACCATTTGTATTTAAGGTTCCTGAAAAGTGTGTGAGCTGACCCTAGTTTATCTTTTTTTTCCTGGTTGCTTCAAATACTCTGTGTTCTTTTCCCTCTCAGTTGTTCATGTTAGAGGATTCCTGGTTTACTGAATTAATAATGTTTGATTTTTCCTAATTTTTATTTGTTTATTTATTCTTTTATTGACATTTGTTCTTTCCAAAGCTGTTGTGTTTGTATATATCTTCTTTCTCTGTGTATAGCATTTCTTTAAGTATCTTCTGCAGTGTGGCTTGGTGGTCATGAGTTGCTTTAGTTTATGCTTATCTTGGAATGTCTTTATTTCTTCTGTGATTTTAAAGGACATTTTTTTCTGGATATATTGATCTTGGTTGATAATTATTTCAGGGCTTGAAATACATCAGTCCAGTCCCTCCTGGCCTTTACAGTTTTTGATGGGGGGGTCTGCTGTTATTCTGAGGATTTGCCTTTGGAAGTAAGTTGGCACTTTTCTCTTAGCTTTTAGGGTTCTTTCTTTGTTCTGTTCTCTTGTCATTTTAACTGTAATATGATGTAGAGAGGTTCTTTTCTGGTCGTGTTTGTTTGGGACTCTAAACACCTCCTATACCTGGATGTCCATATCTTTCCCTAGATTTGGGGGATTTTCTGCTATTATTTCACTGAATAGGTTTGCCTTTAATTTGCTCCTTGCCAATGCCAGAAGTTCTTAAGTTTGATCTTTGACTCATATCCTTAAAAGATGGGGTCATAATTTTTTTCCTTTATTGCTATCTGTATTAGTCAGCAGGTGCATCATTGTGACAGACAAACCAATAGAAGCAAACCTATAGAAGGAAATATTTCTTGGGGCCTCATGGTTCGAGGATTTTAGTCCATAGATGTGGAAGGCACAGTGGCAGGGCAGACATGGTGAGGCCCACGGCACAGAACCTCCTGTCTTTGCAGTTACAAAGTAGAGAGCAGAGAGCAATCCGAAGTGGGGCTCTGGGTGAGAACTTGCAAAGGCCGACCCCGGGAGCCCTTTCTACAAAGCTAGAATCCCACCTCCCCGGATTCTCACAGCCTCCATGAATAGCATCATCAGCGCAGACTCAATGTTCAAACACGTAATTTTGGGGGGACATTTAGGTGCAAACTGTCACACCAACTACATGTAATGATTCATCAATCTTGTCTTCACGCCCTGATATTTTTTCTTCTACCTGATCTAGTCTGTTGGTGATGCTTTTCACTGAGTTTTCTATTTGATTTATTCATCTTTTCATTTCCAAGATGTCCATTTAGTTTTTCTCTCAGCACTCTCTTCATTGAATTTGTCATCCAAATATTGAATTGTTTTCCTTACTTTATTCAGTTGTTTATTTGTATCCTCTCAGAAGTCATTGATTATTTTAAAAATTTGTCTTTTGAACCTTTCTCTGGCATTTCATCCACTTTGACGACTTCGGATTCAGTTATTGAAGAATTATGAAATTTTGGAGGAGCTATATTGCCTTGTTTTTTCATATTTGTTGTGTTTCTAGGTTGCAACTTGTACGTCTACTGGGATGGATGTCCTTTCTGGTTCAATACAGGAGTCTTCTTAGCAGCCTTTTCCTGAGAACTCCATCTTTAGTGCTACTCAGGAGAAAACAAACTGCCACATGGCAACAACAGCCACACAATGCAGATACAGAAATGCAATAAAAGCCAGTTAAAGACAGTTACTATGCTACCAATAACCAGAGAAAAGAAGAGGCCAAATATAATGTAGAATAAGCCATGAACTTAAAAACTAATAGAAGTCAAAGGAACAATAATAAAACAATAAAATAAAAAGGGGTAGGGAAAAGTAAAAAAAGAAGCAGCAAAGTTAAAGAAAAAAGAAAAGAATGTAAGAAAGAGAAAAGAGCAAGAGATTTAAAAATTCAAATTATAAAATAAAGACAAATATAGTAAATAAAATTAAAGAACAATAAAAATAAAAAATTTCAATTGAAAAATAATATAAAAATTTAACAATTATTTGAAAAAATTAAATTAAAAAGGAAAAGGAAAAAACAAAAGAGGAAAAGACAAAGAATTAGAGAAACTTCCTTCTGTGTCCTCTAATACTTGGAATCTGCCAGGTGGGTAGAATAGGTAGTGAGCCATCATTGGAGTCTATTTTGTTCCCTTCTGTTTCCACCATACAGGTTGGTGCTGCAGGCTGGCTGAGGTCCAGGTTGGTCAAGAGCATGTGGTCAGCATTAGGGCTCCTCACTCTGGAGGCTTCTCCTCCTTGCATACCAGGAGCTGCTGCTATCCCCAAGGAGCTCTGTAGCATGCAGTGCAGGCAGAGAGCCTCTATTTTTAAAAACCATCCAGGGCAACTTGGAAGAAACCTGATGAGTCTTTGCAGAAAATGGTTAGATTATAGGAAGAGTTTTCCAATTATGAATCTAATAAAAACTTTAATACAGGTATACCTCACAGAGAAATAATGGAAGGCTGTGAAAAAATAATAGCAAATCAAAGGACAGAAGGACAAATGAAAGGAGTAGGGCAAAAGAAAAGAAATCATTTTATCCCGGACTTTCAGTAAAGATTTCTGCTCTGCTTTTATTGCTAGCTCAAGGGACTTCAGGACAAATTAATAGCTCTCACCCACGGTGCACCTGGAGTCACCCGAGGACTCTAAAACCACCGATACCTGAGAACTCACTGCCACCTGAGATTTCGATACACTGGGTCTGACACGCATCCAGGGCATTTGGTTTTCAAAAGCTCTCCTGGTGATTCCAGTATGTAGCAGTGTAGACTCTGAAAACCACTGGGCAGAATTGTGTTATTAATCCCACCAAAAACGTATCTTCCTAACAGTAGAAAGAATTACAGCTCTGATTTACTAACTTGGCCACCAGGCAGAATGGAGAGAAGACAGTTAGATTAAGCAGTTACTTCTTAAAAAAAAAAAAAATCAGCTGTTTCTAAGACCTTATGCTTAAGGAGGAAAGTTCAAACAGAAACACATACCCATTTCAGAAGACCCTAGGGGGTAAAAATCAAGTGCCCATGCTTGGCTCGTAGGCAGAATGTGTTTGCATACTGAAGTCATTCCAGGTGTCTCTCTATCTATATGAAGTATGTTCACTTACAAGAGTGGTATCTGGGTTGTACAATATCTTTTGTAATTACATTTCTCCCTGTATCTATCCAGTAAGAATGCTTTTTCTGGTTTTTCAGAGATTCTTTGAATGCATGGATCTATCCTGTGTCACATATAATATTCAAAGAAAATAGGATCTAGGGGAATTCTGTAAAAACTAAATGAACTGTGGTAGGTTAGTCTAAGCTGTGATTATCAGACCTTCTGTATAAACATCAAAATCCATAGGAAAGCTTGTTGAAAACACACATTTGTGGAAACTACCATGTTACTGAATCAGAATGGGAGATAAGGGGCTCATATAACTTCCCCTTTCATTAGCATGCCACACAAACTTTATGCACACAGCACTATACCAGCCTCCTTTTGGGAACCCTATGTCCATGGGGAGCAGCCTCTCAGACAAGATTATCCAGGGGTGCACAGCCTTAAATCCACTTTAATTTCCTGCACCTCCTCTCCATATTCTGTACATAACTGGCAAAGTGACAAAGTTTCACAGTATTATTAAAGCAACAAATCAAATGGAAACCAAAAGAAGCACCATGAAAGATGCATTCCCCTTGGTGAAACTCAGCTCCCCGCCATAACTCTGTTAGAAAGGGCTTCTGAGATGGAGACGAGTGAAATGCAGTGCCTTTCTCAATCAAAAGGCAAAAACACTGAATGCTCTTGCTACACACTCCTGAATTGCTCTGCAGCAAGGTTGTTCCAAGTTGTACCCCTACCCGTGTACACAGGCCGCCCCTCTGAGTGGTCACCAACACTTCTGATAAACTGCATCTCACTGAATGTGTCCAGTGCTGGCCTTGGTGAGATGGAATAAAAATACTTTGTGGCTGGGCCAAGGACTCAGTGAGAAGCAAGGTTCAGCCAGTCATGAAAAATCAAACAGCAAGACAGAGAGACCCTTGCTTCTTTGGATCAAAGAGATTCTCTGAGGTTTTCAAGAGCAATGTGGCTGCCCAGCTGGGCCAGGCTGTGGCAGCACTGACCTATGCTCTTGCTTCTGCACAGATTTGAAGGCCTTTACAGAAGCAGCTACTCTGGGTTGAGGCTAGGCTGATGGCTTACGGAGAGAGACTAAGACGTTAAAAAGTAGATCAAGGTTAAAGTTTCCAGGAGACCCTCACGGTGACATCAGGCATCAGGCGCACCTCTGAAGGACCAAGTTAGCCCTTACGGCCTCTCTGTTAGCTTCCTCGTGGGGATATCATGCTTTGAGTTTCTCTGGGCTGTTCCTGACGAATTTTCCCAAAAAGAACATGCCCCTTCTTGTCTGAAAATGGTGGATTCTAATTGACTCCTTCCATTGAGCATCTTCTATGCAAAATTGTTGTTAGATGCCATCAAGTCGGGTCCAACTCATAGGGTTTTCAATGGCTGATTGTTTCAGAGAGTGGGCTGCCACATCCTTCTCCCATTTTTTGTGGTGCTGGGGATTGAACCTAGGGCCTCAGAAAGCACAAAATATCACTCTACCAACTGAGCAAAACCCCAGGCCCTGAGCAAAAAAAAAGTTCTGTAAATAGAACTTGGTGTTTTGTTTTGTTTTGTTTTGTTTGACAGCATCTCACTACTGTAGCCCAGGCTGGCCTCAAACGCCTGGACCTTTGGTTCAGCCTTCCAAGTGCCAGGATTACAGGGCACGCACCACCACTGCTGACTTAATGAAACTTTCTACTCAGTTCTGGCTGTAGCCCGAAAAGGATGCAGGAAGTGGCAAAGTGTTTCCACATTCTGAGGAGAAATACTGGTTCATAGATTCTGGGCTTGCAGAAGCCAGGATCCCAAACTTGACTTATGACCCTTACTTTAAACTCACTCCTGACTACAAAGCAATTGAAAATAAAGAGGCAGGAAGAAAGGATTTCTTTAGGAGAAGCTGTGCTTTAGTTTGAGCTCCATCCAACGAGCTCATCCTGAAGAAATTGTACATATTTTTTGGAGTTTAGGGAACATCATAGACTGGCATTCTACTCCAATCTAAAGGAAAGCCTGTGGGCCAAACTGTGGCTCAAGGTGCCCATGTTGGCAGGCCAGCCTGAGAGAGGGGGCAGCAAAGAGAATGATTGCCCTCCCAACATTTGCCCTCCCAATACCCAGCAAGGATGTTTGAGCTCTCTGTAGGCTAAGAGAAGACCTACACGATAACCAGCCTGGAATGCTCTTGAAGGGGCACTGTCGCAGGAAGAAAGGGAATGAAGGGGCCCCTGCAGCATTCTCTACACCCACCTACTCCCCAGCCACTTGCTCATTAGCCACCTGTAATAGGAATATCTGCGTGAGCCTCCTCTGAGGCAAAGGCTTTGATCTGACGGTCAGTGCTGCCCTGACTGATAATGTGCTTACCGATAACATACTTGCCTGAAGGAAGCAGAAACTAAAAATCACTTCTGCATTCAACCAGGAAGAATGATAAAGGCTGTGAGACATGCCCCAACCCTCAGCTATTGTTTAATGGATTCTGCTCCCTTCTCAAGACCAGTATCTGCCTGGACTCAGCCTTTTGAAGTGCTCCCCGCTGAGCCCAGTCCTTTGAAAGCACTGGGGATCCATTAACCCATTCTGGGTGCAGAACCCAGGTGTGAAATATTTCTTTCCTTCACCCAAGCTCAGACCCCACTATAAAGATCACATTTGACCTTAGCTCTAGGAAGCAATAGCTCTTAACCACTGCCCCCTTCAGGTCTCAAAGGTATTCCTTCAATAATCTATATCTATATTCTCTAAGGCTGGGATTTAGCTCAGTTGGTAGAGCACTGCACTGCAGTCTCTGAGGTCCCGAGTTCAATTCCCAGCACCGCAAAAATGGGAGAAGGACCTGGCAATCCACTCCCAAGGCAATCTTGAAACAGTCAGCCATTGAAAACCCTATGAGGGTCGCTATGAGTTGGATACCGACTTGACGGCACCTAATGATAATAATAATATTCTCTATGCCTGCCACAGCACTGTGGCATCAGATCTCGGAAGCAAAGCAGGGTCAGGCCTGGTTACTACTTGGATGGGAGACCGCCTGGGAACACCAGGTGCTGTAGGCTTGGGAGAAGGACCTGGCAACCCATTCCCCAAAATCAATCCACCATTGAAAACCCTATGAATAGCAGAGAAGTACTGACAATAGTGCATCACATGTTGTATGTAGGGTTGCTATGAGTTGGGAGCCAACTCGACAGCACCTAACAACAACAACAACGTATTCTCTATCTTTAATAAACTTAGTATATATTCTGTACTGTAATTTCTGTGTCTTATATAAATTCTTTTATATCAGAAACATGAACAAACCCAGGTGACTGCTGTCAGGGAGGTAATTGCTGCTACTGGGGAGGGATTATCTGCTGCCGGCCTCCCAGACCTGGGCTCCAGCAAGACAGCCACAGAATGATATAACCACAAGTTGGAGTAAAGAGGAAGACAAGGAAAAAGAGTAAACTGTGGGGCAAGAAAGGGTTCTCTGCACAGCAGCCAGTATGCATCGGGGACCCGCTGTGGCATCTCCGGTGATTTCCTAAACCACAGCATTGCAGACGCCAGTGCACAGTGAACAGGGAAGTGTCTGGACAGAGGAATTGCCTGGGACCTATTGCCTTCTTCCCCACTGGATTCCCTTCCTCCCTCCTCAGCTACTTTCCAGGAAGTGCTGGGGACATGTTGACTAAGAGGCTTTGATCTGGGGGTGTCTCCCAAAGAAGGGGCAGAGGAATGCAGAGTCCACTTAGCACAAAGCAAACCAAACAAACACACATGTAGGCCATGAATGGGGAGGGAAGGGGGTTTCTCGGGCCCATGGCAGGTGGAAGATTTGGAGCTCTTCCCCAAGGCCGGGTCTGTGACTGCTTCCTATGGGAGCAATGCCTCTGGGGACAGCAAAATGCCTTAGAGATGGTCAGTTATCTCCCACCCCTGCCGGGCCAACTCCAGTGCCAGGCTAACTGGGGTTGCCATGGCGATGTGTGTGCGCATGGAATCAGGCTGTCGGGAGGGTCACATCACACCTCTCCAGCCCAACCTTGGGGATACAGCCTGCATTCCCTGTGGGGGTTGCCTGAGACACACGCCAGCCTGAGCCTTGGTATTCACTCAGCCCAGTCCACGCCAAACTGCTTTACCAGGTTCGTTTATTTTATGGCTTGAAAAATATAGTGTGGTTCCTGTGCAATCCCATTTAACTAGGCAAATGGAAGAACTGTTCTAAAGCGCAAAGTCAGGAAGAGTTCAGGCTCTGCAGTCACAAGAACCCAGGTTCAAATTCCAATTCTGCCAACTACTGGCACTGTGCCCTACTGGTTCAGTGACACTGGACAAATTGCAGACTTGTTTTTGCCTTGTTTCTTTATCTGTATGGGAGTAATGGAAACTAGCGGGTGAATTACTAACCTATTCTGTGGAATTCAAGGCCTTTCCCAACCTACCCAGACTCAGTACGCGCTCTGGCTCCGCTGCCCAGCCACAACCGGTCACGCCCTTTGCGGCGGCCACACTCGCCTCTGCACATCCTTACACCCACTGCCTTCTTGCCACCTCTGAGCCCACTCGCCAGTGCCTGCACCTCCTCACACCACCTTTCTACTGAACTCCTACTTGTCTTTCAGGAGGTGAAGAAAATGTCACCTCCTCTTTGAGGTCTCCCCTATCTCAGCCAGGCAGCCAGTCGCTCCTTCCTCTGCGCGCCCACACACTTCCTCCACTCCTGAGTGACAGCCAGACAGGTGCCAAATACTGTGCTTACAACTTGCCCTCAGGAAACCTCACAGGAGCCCTAGAGCGGACCTTTCTAAATCAACCCCATTTTAGGCTGCAAAACAGAGGGTAAGAGAAGCTGAGTAACTTGTCCAGGGCCACACAGCCCGTAAGTGGCAGAGCCCGGCCCGCGGAGGAGCGCCCGCTGCTTGCTGGGGCACCCGCGGTGCTCACGTCCTCCTCCTCCGTCCAGCAGGGGGCGCCAGGGATTGGCCTTTGTTCATTTCTGCATCCCCCCCAGCTCCTAGAACCTGGCACGGAAGCACATGCAAGCTCACTTCCTCCCTGACACTAAACCTAAACAATTTAAAGTAAACCACGAATCCAGTAAAATTTACCATGTGTCCTTGTCATTCTCTGGCCCTCATTTCCAACTAGGAACCACTGTTCTGTAGTCCTGTCCAAGCACCCTAGCATAGTCTTTTTGAAGTTGATGAATAATAAAGAGCTTCTTCTAGTTTGTTCAATTAAAACAAAAAAAAAAAGACTTTTTTCCCCCATAGAGATGTTTAGAGTCGAAGGGTAAAACAGAGACATGAATTACTTATGACACTTTTCCCTCTGGAAGGAAGAAAGTGTTTAGAAAGAGAAGAAAAATAACAGGGTTCAAAAGGCAAAGGGACTTCCCGTAGGGCCCTCTCAGACTTTGCAGCTCCTGGAGGCAGCTGTGGAATCTGGAGTGGGAACAAGGCGTAAAGAGGAAGCTCCTTGAAGGTATGGTGGGCAACAAACCAGCCCTGGCCGGGCAGCCCCGCCCAGCTTAGCTCCGCTAGGCCCCTGTCACCGGCAGGCCAAGGAATGGTAAGAGTGGGCGATAATTTTACAATCTTCACAGTTAGCAAAAGTGAAGTTGGCTGGCCCATGCTTGTCTCTTCTTCCTCACTTAGTGTCTCATTTGTATACTTCAGGATTCTAAACTTTTCCTTATCAAAGGTGCATCGGGCCTGGACACAAATCCTTCCCAAGTCACCAGTGTTCTTGGGCTCTTTCCCTCCTTAGGCACGAAAAAGTAGGCTGGGCATAGTGGCACACGCCGGTAATCCCAGCGACTTGGCAGGCAGAGGCAGGAGGATGGCCTGCAGAACTCAGTGAAACTCTGTCTCAAGATAAAAAAAAATTGAAAAGGGGTGGGGGTGCCGCTCAGTGGTAGAGTCCATGCAAAAAGTGGGTGTGAGGCCCTCGGTTCAGCTCCCAGTAGCGCTGAATAAAGAAAGAAAAAAGTGGGATTTGCCAAAATTAAATGACATTCTTTCCCAAGTTCCACAATTGGCTTAGTTCATTAGGCACAAGAGAAGGCCTTTGGCAGTGCTGTGGCTAATTTTCTAATCATGCAAGCTACTCAGAAGGCCTGCGGTCGGAAAAAAAAAAATCTTTCAAATACAGGTTTTAATCAGCTCTGAAAAAAGAAAAAAAAAGGATTTAAGCTAAAATTTAAACTTGGGCTAAGGCCTCAGACTTGCAAACTGCTTGAAAGTAGAGTAGGGAGGAGACAGGTGCACTGAGGAAACGTGAGGGCAGGGGAAGCACTGGGCTAGGGTTCGGCTTCCAGCCTGCTGTTGCCAAGCTCATGCCTTTACATTTCTTGTACCTGTTGCTAAGCATGCGTTGAACATGTATTTATAACAAATGTCCTGTGGCATTTAGAGGTGTGTGAGACTGGATCGCCACTCTTCAGTCAGTCACTGTCACTAAGGAGAGAAAGCCATAGCCCTGTGGCATCCCATCCCATCAGATCTCAGAAGCTAAGCAGGGTCGGGCCTGGTTAGTACCTGGATGGGAGACCGCCTGGGAACACCAGGTGCTGCAGTCTTGGGAGAAGGACTGGCAACCCACTCCTAAAGATCAATCCGCCATTGAAAACCCTATGAACAGCAGAGAAGCACTGACAATAGTGTTTCGCCTGTTGTACGTAGGGTTGCAGCACCTAACAACAACAACAACAAGGACAGAAAGAACAAAAATAAGCAAGAATCCGCATGGAGGACTTGGCGGGCAGTAGGAGCCTCCCAGAGCCACTTCTTCTCACCCCTTTGGACTGTTGGAGAGAAAAACGCTGTGGCCACTTGGGGTGCCCCTGACAGAGAGGGCACTCTGACCACGGGAAGAGAAAGAGCACCGCTGCCCTGGGGGCAGCAAGCCTGGCCTGGTGGGAAGACGGCTAGGGTGGCTGGGTGCTGACTAGCTGGGGTGAGAGACGGGATCAGGGGAGGGGAGGGCTGTGTGGGGGGTGGTGAGAGCCAAGGCAGAAGTCAGTGAGGGCCTCATACAGGCTTAGTCCAGGCTTCAGGTCAGAGGCGGGACTCCCTGACAGCCATGGGTGTGAGCGTGAGAGTGTGTGTGTGTGTGTGTGTGTGTGTGTGAGAATGTGTGTTGTGAGTGTGTCTGTGTATGAGTGTGTGTGTGAATGTGTGTGGAGGTATGAGTGTGTGACTTTGAGAACTGTGTTGTGTATGTGTGTGTTGGGTGTGGTGTGTGAGTGCAGAAGCATGTTGGAGTGTGTGGGAGTGTGTGTTGTATGAGTGTGTGTGAGAATTGTGTTGTGTGAATGTGTGTGCATTGCGTGAGTGTGGGGAAGTGTGGGAGTTGTGAGAGTGTGGTGTGGGGGAGTGTTTATGAAGTATGTGTGTGTCGTGTGGGTGTGGTGTGTGTATTTGTGTATGTGTGAGTGTTGTGTGGGAGTGTGTTATATGGGGGGAGTTTATGAATATATGTAAGTGTGGGAGATTTTGTGTATGTGTTTGTGTGTTGTGGGAGTGTGTTGTAGGAATGTGTGTTGTGGGAGTGTGTGAGAGTCTGTTGTGTGTGTAGGAGTGTGGGGGGAGTGTGTGTGTTGTATGAATATATTGTGAGTGCTGTCTGGAAGTGTGTTTTGGGCGTGCATGTGTGTGTTTTGGGAGTGTGTATTGTGGGTGTTGGAGTGTGTGTGTGTTGTGGGAGTGTGTGTGTGTCGTGGGAGTGTGTGTCGCGTGTGTGGAAGTATGGGAGTGTGTGTGTTGTGTATTATGAGTGTTGTGTGGGAGTGTGCGTGTGTATTGTATGTGTTGTGTGAATGTGTGCATTGTGTGAGTGTGTTATGTGTGTTACGTGGGAGTGTGGGGGAGTGTGTGTGTTGTGTGAGTGTATTATGAGTGTTGTGGGAGTGTGGGTGTGGGAGTGTGGGTGTGTTGTAGGAGTGTGCGTGTGTGTTGTGTGTTGTGTGAATGTGTGCGTTGTGTGAGTGGATGTGTTGTGTGTGTTGCGTGGGAGTGTGGGGGAGCGTGTGTGTTGTGTGAGTGTATTATGAGTGTTGTGTGGGAGTGTGTTGTGGGTGTGTGGGTGTGTTGTGGGAGTGTGCGTGCGTGTTGTATGTGTGTTGTGTGAGTGGATGTGTTGTGTGTACTGCGCGGGAGTGTGGGGGAGTGTGTGTGTTGTGTGAGTGTATTATGAGTGTTGTGTGGGAGTGTGTTGTGGGTGTGTGGGTGTGGGAGTGTGGGTGTGTTGTGGGAGTGTGCGTGCGTGCGTGTTGCGTGTGTGTTGTGTGAATGTGTGCATTGTGTGAGTGGATGTGTTGTGTGTGTTGCGTGGGAGTGTGGGGGAGCCTGTGTGTTATGTGAGTGTATTATGAGTGTTGTGGGAGTGTGAGTGTGGGAGTGTGGGTGTGTTGTGGGAGTGTGCATGTGTGTTGTATGTGTGTTGTGTGAATGTGTGCGTTGTGTGAATGGATGTGTTGTATGTGTTGCGTGGGAGTGTGGGAGAGCCTGTGTGTTATGTGAGTGTATTATGAGTGTTGTGGGAGTGTGGGTGTGTTGTGGGAGTGTGC